>JARGYO010005626.1:117384928-117655973 GCA_029206835.1 Rana muscosa
AATGATATATTGCTCACACATGCCATGGTTATGTGTGGAATTACACCCCAAAATACATTTTTCTGCTTCTCCTGAGTACGGGGATACCACATGTGTGGGACTTTTTAGGAGCCTAGCCGCATACGGGACCCCGAAAACCAAGCACCGCCTTCAGGATTTCTAGGCACAAATTTTTGATTTCACTCCTCACTACCTATCACAGTTTCGAAGGCCATAAAATGCCAAAATCGCACAAAACCCCCCCAAATGACCCCATTTTGGAATATAGACACCCCAAGCTATTTGCTGAGAGGAATGGCGAGTATTTTACAGCTCTCATTTGTTTTTGAAAATGAAGAAAGAAAATATATATATATATATATATATATATTTTTTTTTTCAATTTTCAAAACTTTGTGACAAAAAGCGAGATCTGCAAAATACTCACAATACCTCTCAGCAAATAGCTTGGGGTGTCTACTTTCCAAAATGGGGTCATTTGGGGGGGTTTTGTGCTATCTGGGCATTCCATGGCCTCCGAAACTGTGATAGGCAGTGAGAAGTGAAATCAAAAATTTACACCCTTAGAAAGCCTGAAGGCGGTGCTTGGTTTTTGGGGTCCCGTACATGGCTAGGCTCCCAAAAAGTCTCACACATGTGGTATCCTCGTACTCAGGAGAAGCAACAGAATGTATTTTGGGGTGTAATTCCACATATGCCCATGGCATGTTTGAGCAATATATCATTTAGTGACAACTTTGTGCAAAAAAAAAAAAAAAAATTCGTTTTTCCGCAACGTGTGTCAACATATAAAATATTCCATGGACTCGACATGCCTCTCAGTATATAGCTTGGGGTGTCTACTTTCCAAAATGGGGTCATTTGGGGGGGTTTTGAACTGTTCTGGCATTTTATACACAACATTAGGAAGCTTACATCCACTCTTCTAACCACTTGAAGACAAAGCCCTTTTTGACACTTTTTGTTTACATGAAAACATTTTTTTTTTTTGCAAGAAAATTATGTTGAACCCCCAAACATTATATATATATATTTTTAAAGCAAAGGCCCTACAGATTAAAATGGTGGGTGTTGCATTTTTTTTTCTACACAGTATTTGCGCAGCGATTTTTCAAACGCATTTTTTGGGTTAAAAAATACACTTTTTTTAATTTTAATGCACTAAAACACACTATATTGCCCAAATGTTTGATGAAATAAAAAAGATGATCTTAGGCCGAGTACATAGATACCAAACACGACATGCTTTAAAATTTCGCACAAACGCGCATTGGCGACAAACTACATACATTTTTAAAAGCCTTTAAAAGCCTTTACAGGTTACCCCAGTAGATTTACAGAGGAGGTCTACTGCTAAAATGATTGCCCTCGATCTGACCTTCGCGGTGATACCTCACATGCATGGTGCAATTGCTGTTTACATATGACGCCAGACCGACGCTTGCGTTCGCCATTGGGCAAGAGCAGGGCAGGACAGGGGTGCTTTTTTTTTTTTTTTTTTTTTATTATTATTAATTTTGCTTTTTTATTTTATTTTTAAATTGTTCCTTCCAAGTATTTTTTTTTTTAATCATTTTTATTGTTATCTCAGGGAATGTAAATATCCCCTATGATAGCAATAGGTAGTGACAGGTACTCTTTTTTTGAAATAACTGGGGTCTTCTAGACCCTAGATTTTTCCTCTGCCCTCAAAGCATCTGACCACACCAAGATCGGTGTGATAAAATGCTTTCCCAATTTCCCAATGGCGCTTTTTATATCCGGGGGGGGGCATTCCCTCCCACTGCTTGTAAAAGCAGTCCAGAGGCTAATTAGCCGCTAGGATTGCTTTTACATGAAAGCCGGCCGCAGGCTGAAAAGAATGATACCAAGATGATACCTAAACCCGCAGGCATCATTCTGGTATAAACATTCAAAGTCCAGCAACATACCAGTACGTTGCTGGTCCTTGTTGGACATGTATTGTAATCTTTTTATTTCATGCAGCCAGTTGGCTGAACGAAAAAAGAGATTGATCGGTGGGTATGCCCACCATTAGAATACCGCCCTTCATCCACCCACTTCCAATGATGGGCATACACGCACCATTTATATATGCCGAAGCATGGGGGCATCCTCCCGCAAAAAAGTTATGCCGCACACACATGGTCGGACTTTTCCACGGGCAAGCCTCCGTCGGAATTTCGACCGTATGTACGCGGCATTAGGAGCAAAATCGCTCCTCCGCCCCTGCTGCCCCAATGCTTCGGCATATTTGCTTTTTTTTTTTTAACTGTGGTGGTGAAATCACCTCCTACAGCACTGGAGTCGCAGGGATCAGGCCTGTCTCTGCGAACGCTGCAGTTATGTGTGTTGTGTTTTGTAAGTGACAGTGATCGATCGATACTGCACTTGGGTGGCCTGGGCTGGACGGAGGGGCAAAACGCAGGTGCCAGCAGGTATCTGGGCTGATCCCGCTAACACTGCGTTTTTGGGAACCCTAAACTGCTGGGGACGCTAGTATAGATCTGATCAGATCAGATATTGATCTGTTCAGATACTATACCACTAAGGGGGGTGTATGCTTCACGCGTGGGTGTTAGCGTTACTGGCACTAACCTGACGCTGCCTGGGGTGTGACTCAGACCCTCTCTGACGCTAAAACCTAATTGATATCACCCGCCGGGCGATCAGGGGGTTAAACCTTTATTGGGTTATATACGGCGGGTGCCCTGACACTATAAAAAGCAAACTAACTAACCAGCGTCACCCGTAACACTTATATGGTGATCACTGGTGAAAGGGTTAACTAGGGGCAATCAGGGGGTTAAAACCTTTATTAGATAATATATGGGGGTACCTGACGCTATAAAAACCTGCGGCGAACCTAAAAAAAATTACCAGCTACCGATCTGCATCACCGACACTAAGACAGCGTTTAGAAAAACGATTGCTTAGCGACAGTGGTGATGGGGGTGAAAGGGTTACCTGGGGGGGGGCGATCAAGGGGGTTAAACCTTTATTAGATAATATATTGGGGTACTTGACGCTATAAAAACCTGCGGCGAACATAAAAAAAAATACTGGCTACGATCTGCATCACCGACACTAAGACAGCGTTTAGAAAAACAATTGCTTAGCGACAGTGGTGATAGGGGGTGAAAGGGTTACCTGGGGGGCGATCAAGGGGGTTAAACCTTTATTAGATAATATATTGGGGTACCTGACACTATAAAAACCTGCGGCGAACCTAAAAAAAATTACCGGCTACCGATCTGCATCACAGACACTAAGACAGCGTTTAGAAAAACGATCGCTTAGTGACAGTGGTGATAGGGGGTGAAAGGGTTACCTGGGGGGCGATCAAGGGGGTTAAACCTTTATTAGATAATATATTGGGGTACCTGACGCTATAAAAACATGCGGCGAACCTAAAAAAAATTACTGGCTACGATCTGCATCACCGACACTAAGGCAGCGTTTAGAAAAACAATTGCTTAGCGACAGTGGTGATAGGGGTGAAAGGGTTACCTGGGGGGCGATCAAGGGGGTTAAACCTTTATTAGATAATATATTGGGGTACCTGACGCTATAAAAACCTGCGGCGAACCTAAAAAAAATTACCGGCTACCGGTCTGCATCACAGACACTAAGACAGCGTTTAGAAAAACGATCGCTTAGTGATAGTGGTGATAGGGGGTGAAAGGGTTACCTGGGGGGCTATCAAGGGGGTTAAACCTTTACTAGATAATATATTGGGGTACCTGACGCTATAAAAACCTGCGGCGAACCTAAAAAAAATTACTGGCTGCCGATCGGCATCACTGACGCTAAGACAGCGGTCAGAAAAATGATCGCTAAGCGACAGTAGTGATAGGGGGTGAAAGGGTTATCTGGGGGGTGATCAGGGGGTTAAACCTTTATTAGGGGGGGTTAGGGGGCTACACTGGACCTAAGACTAAACTTTGGTGACACTTTTACAGTCACAAATGTCACTGATTGCAGTGATCACTAAATAAATGGTCACTGCAATCAGTGACACTGTGACTGGGGGCTGGGGGGTGATCTGGGGTGTCTGGGGGGGCCTGGGGGGGCGATTTATGTCCCTATGTGTCCTGGTGTCAGTGTAGTGTTGTGTGCACTGACCTGATATCTTCTCTTGTACGGCGCTCGGTATATGTGAGCGCCGCACCAGAGATGACATCACTTCCTCCTGCTCCCTCTGTCTGACACAGACAGAGGGGGCATTTCTATTCGCCGGGAGCGATCGCGAGGGGGTGGCCAGAAACGAATGGCTGCCCCCTCATCCCGGAACGCTCCCGGACACTTAGCTACCGCTCACTGTATAGAAGGGGGGTCCGATTGGACCCCCCAACTGTACAAAGGCAATCACGTACACTCTACGTGATTGTGCCTGTCGGTGCCATTCTGCCGACGTATATATACAGTGAGCGGTCGTTAAGTGGTTAAATAGGTCTCTAAATCTTGATTTACCCTTTCTGTTTGGCCATTAGATTGGGGGTGGTATCCAGAAGACAGGGAATTCTTGATCCCCAGATGTTTGCAAACAGCCTTCCAGAACGAAGATATAAATTGAGAACCTCTGTCACTAAAGATATCGACCGGAATACCATGCAAACGGATGACATGTTCAATAAAGGAAAGGACCAAGCTTGTGGCAGAAGATAGAGCAGACATCGGAATGAAGTGTGCCAGCTTTGAAAATCTGTCTACTACAACCCAGACGACAGTATTCCCCTTGGAGGCGGGCAAGTGCACAATAAAATCCATACTAATATGGGTCCAGGGAACGTGAGGAACAGGTAGCGGTTGTATATGAATCAGCTGATGCACTTTCTGTGTTATAATGAGGAAAACTACAGTGTCTGCATCCCTTTAGAAGTGATTAACCCTTTTGTCACGGTCTAGCCTGCAGATTTCTGTATGTGAAATGCTTACTTCCTTGCTGCAGTGTTCTGCTAGATCTGTAACTCCATTTCATATGTGTTGTTTGTCTTCTCTATTCACCTATGGGTGTCGCCTGCTCCACTGTGGGTTTATATCCTTTTCGCTTCTATTACCTGCCATGAACATAAAAAACAACGCTTCCTGATAACGTAACAAATACGAAATGTATGTCGAGGCGTCTTTCCGGTCACGTCACTTCTGGGTCCGAGCTTCCGGTTTGTCTCTCGAGGGGAGTGGAACTCACGCTGATTTGCAGCGTGAGCTCAGCGGTGTGCGGCTCCCATCAGCAAACTTGCAGGGTATCCTCAGTGCCAAGACAAGGCACAAACAAGCATAAGCAGGCATTTTTTGTTTATTAGCTACCTTTACAAAAAAGGCAATATTACGCTACTGGCTCTCTCTTTGTCTTTTATCCCAGGCATCGTGGTGGAGAGGAGACTATAGCCTAGAAGATTGAATCTTCCCCAGTCTATCTATTCCAGGATTTCCCATATAGCGTTTCCAGACCTTCTTTTTAATTAAAGAGGTAATGGATATCTGGTGAGCAGGTTTTTCATTTGAGCACATCGGGTGTGATTTGGATTTCTTGTCAAGTGAAGGACTTTATATGGTTATATTTATCAAGATTTTTACTGAAGATTTTTCTGTGCCTCCTGCGGTCACATGGTGATCTCCCCCAACAGCGTTGCAGATGGTCATATCTCTCTCCTTTGGTGATCAATTGGTTGAATATTAGTGAAATAAAAAAAAAAACCCTAAGTAAGCCAATTCTGGCGAAACATGTTGGGATTAGACAGTACACCACAACAATCTGTTCAAAGTGATCATTCAATGTGACCCTATACTGGATATGTGTAAAACAAAAAATAAATAACTAAATATATATATATATATATATATATATATATATATATATAATAGAAAAATATTATATACATTTTTAATTATGTATTAAATACATTTTATTAAGTTTTATATTTAAGACTGCTCTTGTTCTTTGGCGCCGTTATAATCCCACTTAATACTCTGTGCTATATATACAAATAAAGGGATGAGGTGCATGATACAACATTGTCATTTCACTACAATACCACCAAAACCCCAAACAAATTCTCTTGCTTCTGACAATCGCAGCGATATCACATATGTGTATGTTAGTTGTTGTTTGTACCCGTAGTACTGCCCAGAATTAATAGTGCACATTTTACTCTTTTTTTTTTATATACTACCTAAAACACACCGATACTGACACTGATACTAAATTAGGAAAAAAAATCCTATCCACAAATTACTGACCCTGACCTTGACCCAGATACTAACCCTGGCACTGACCTAGGTCAAACCGTGGTCTAGGTATTTAAAAAAAATAAAAACTTTTACTTCTTTAATTTTTTTTTCTTCACACACTTTTGGGTCCCGATTTTTAGAATGGGGCCCATGGCTCTCGGTGAGACCACGGGCCTCTGTGCTGGGAGATGAGTTTGCGAGAGTGTATGTCATGAGGGTGGGGGCATGCTGTATGTGTGTACCCATCATACCCCAGCATCCAGCCCCACTGAGAATGAGCATGGTAGTGCTCAGAACTGAGCACTTCTAGGTTCAGTCATATTTGAGGGGAGATCAGGGAACATGTGTCCTAAGCAGAGAAGAGGGCAGTGGTGCTGAGTCTGTGTTCTCATGGCATTAGCTAATAATAGAGGGTACCATTATCATGTATGGCATTCTTTCTTGGCAATCGAAGTGTAAAGGGGCATGACTGGACAAATAATGCCTGCCAGAATCAAACAATGAAAAAAAAAAGCTGACATTCCTTGAAGGTAAAGTAGCTCTAGAGTTAGGCCCCTTTCACACTAGCGGACCGTATGTCCGCTTTTTCATCCATTTACGGATGAAAAAGGGACATACATTGGTCCCTATGAGATCCCGGGTGTCATCGGATGAACATCCGCTGACACCCGATCTCCTCCGTGTCCGCAATCCCCCGATTCTGCAGACGGAGGAAAATCCTATTTTTCTATCCGTCTGCAGAGAGGTACGGATGAACACGGACAGACGGTCCGTGTTCATCCGATCCCCCCATATGGGAGAGCGGAGACCTGACAGGGCAGTCCCTGCACAGTGTGCGGGGACCGCCCTGTCATCCGCCGGTTCAGCGGGGATCAGCGGAGCGGAGCAAGCGGAGGTTCACGGGGCGGATCCTCACGGATCCGTCCCGTGTGAAAGGGGCCTTGTTGGCACTGCTTTGCCACTAGCTTAAATGAGTTGTAAAGGCAGGAGTTTTTTTTATCTTAATGCATTCAATGCAATAAGATGAAAAGCCCCCTAACACTTAGCTGAGGTCCCTCTCTGTCCAGCGATGTGCAAGAGTGTCTCAGCCATTCGAGATTCTCCCTCCCTGATTGGCTCCCGCTGCTGTCGATCAAAGTCAGTGTAACGCTGAGCGCTCCGGGTGTCCCATCCAGCCCGGAGCACTCAAGGCACCGGCCCCTCGGCAACGCTCCGGCCAGCTCCCCTGGCCATGGGCGCTGCTCGGCTCTCCTCTCCCCTTACCATTCTCTTCCTGCTTCCTCCCGGCGCGCGCGGCCCCGCTGCGTTCTAGGGCGCGCGCGCGCCGGCCTTCTAAGATTTAAAGGGCCAGCGCACCATTGATTGGTGCCTGGTCCAATTATGGTATCACACCCAAAACCTATTTAAACCCACTTTCCCTTCCTGTCCTTGCCGGATCTTGTTGTCCTAGTACCTTGTGGAAGTGTTTTGAAGTTTGCCTTGCCTGTGTATCTGACCTTCTGCCATTGTTTCCGACCACGAACCGTTGCCGCCTGCCCTGACCTTTTGCTACGTCTGACCTTGCCTCTGCCTAGTCCTTGTATACCGTACCGGCCTCAGCCGCCAGAGAGGTGGAGTCGCTACTGGAGGACACGACCTGGTTGCTACCGCCGCAGCAAGTCCATCCTGCCTTGCGGCGGGCTCTGGTGAAAACCGGTAGCTGCTTAGAACCGGTCCCTCAGTGCGATTCGTGCCATCCCCTCTCTGGTACAGAGGATCCACCTCCTGCCTCCTCTATAGCCGCCAGTCCAGCCCGTGACAGTAGATCCGGCCATGGGTCCCGCTGAGGTGCCGCTGCCCAATCTCGCTGATCTCACTACAGTGGTTGCCCAGCAGTCGCAATTGATTGCCCAACAAGGACAGCAGCTGGCGCAGTTGACCGCCATGGTCCAGCAGCGTCTGCCGCGACAAGCTCCAGCATCTTCTCCTCTCCGAGCGGCCACTTCTAGTTCGAAGATCCACTTGTCTCTTCCGGAGAAATTTGAAGGGGATTCTAAGATGTGCCAGGGATTCTTGTCTCAATGTGCCCTGCATCTGGAGATGATGTCAGACCAGTTTTCCACTGAACGCTCTAAGGTGGCATTTGTGGTCTGTCTGTTGTCTGGGAAGGCCTTGGTCTGGGCCACGCCACTCTGGGACCTCAATGACCCTGCTACGGCCACCGCTCAGTCCTTCTTTGCTGAGGTTCGTAGCGTTTTTGAGGAACCAGCCCGAGCCTCATCCGCTGAAACCGCCCTGCTTAACCTTGTCCAAGGAAACTCCTCTGTGGGCGAATATGCCATACAGTTCCGCACACTGGCCTCAGAGCTAGCCTGGAATAATGAGGCTCTCTGCGCGACCTTCAAGAAAGGCTTATCCAGCCACATCAAGGACTGTCTGGCCGCACGGGACATACCCTCCACCCTGACAGAGCTTATCCACCTAGCTACCCGCATTGACATACGCTACGTTGAAAGACGCCAAGAGCTTCGCCAGGAGAAAGATCTTGTTCGTACCAGGCGTTATCCACGCCTGGCTCCTCTCTTCTTGAATCCTACGCACCCTGATACCATGCCTTCCGTCGAGGAGGCCATGCAAGTGGACCGATCTCGCCTGACCCTACAAGAAAGATCTCGCCGTAGGAATGAGAACTTATGCCTTTATTGTGCGAGCTCTGAACATTTCCTAAAGGACTGCCCTATTCGTCCTCCACGTCCGGGAAACGCCCACACCTAGTGAGCGTGGGAGAGGCGTTACTAGGTGTGAATTCTTCCTCTCCACGTCTGACTATTCCTGTGCGAATCTCTCCTTCTGCTGGCTCCCCCTTCTCTGCGGTGGCCTTCCTGGACTCCGGTTCTGCAGGAAACTTTATTGAAGCCTCTTTCATCAACAGGTTCAACATTCCTGTTATCCGTCCCATCAGACCCTTCTTCATCTCCTCCGTAAATGGAGAGAATCTGAATTGTACCGTGCGTTACCGCACTGAACCCCTGCTCATGTCCGTGGGGGTCCTTCACCAAGAAAAGATTGAATTCTTTGTTTTGCCGAACTGTACTTCTGACATCTTCCTTGGCCTACCCTGGCTCCAGCGTCATTCTCCTACCCTCGACTGGACCACGGGGGACATCAAATCCTGGGGCTACTCCTGCCACAAGCAGTGTCTTAAGTCTATACCCACCACTCGAGTTCCCATCTCTACTCCTTTGCCGGGCCTTTCCAAGGCCTATCAGGACTTTTCCGATGTCTTTTGCAAGAAACAGGCGGAGGTCTTACCTCCACATAGACCCTACGACTGCCCCATTGACTTGCTCCCAGGTACTACACCACCCCGTGGCAGAATTTACCCTCTCTCCTCTCCTGAAACCAAGGCCATGTCCGATTACATACAGGAGAACCTCAAGAGAGGGTTTATTAGGAAATCATCTTCTCCAGCCAGAGCGGGGTTCTTCTTCGTTACCAAGAAGGATGGTTCACTACGCCCTTGCATAGACTATCGTGGTCTTAATAAGATCACTGTTAAAAATCGCTACCCTCTGCCTCTCATCTCCGAGCTCTTTGACCGTCTGCGCGGAGCAAAGGTGTTTTCGAAATTAGACCTCAGGGGCGCTTATAACCTCATCAGAATCTGTGAAGGAGATGAATGGAAAACTGCATTTAACACCAGAGACGGCCACTTTGAATATCTCGTCATGCCATTTGGACTTTGCAATGCCCCTGCAGTCTTTCAGGATTTTGTCAATGAAATCTTTCGGGACATACTGTATACCTGTGTGGTTGTCTATCTTGACGACATCCTAATCTTCTCTACCAACCTTGAGGAACATCGGCTCCATGTGCGTCAAGTGCTCCAGCGCCTTCGAGTAAATCATCTTTACGCTAAATTTGAAAAATGCCTTTTTGAGTGCAGTAGCCTTCCTTTCCTAGGTTATCTGGTCTCAGGACAAGGTCTCCAAATGGACCCTGACAAGCTTTCCGCAGTCTTAGATTGGCCACGCCCCTCTGGACTCCGTGCTATCCAGCACTTCCTTGGATTCGCCAACTACTATCGTCAGTTCATACCCCACTTCTCCACCATCGTTGCTCCGATAGGGGCACTGACTAAGAAAAACGCGAATCCAAGGTCCTGGCCGCCTCAAGCGGAAGAAGCCTTTACTCGCCTTAAGACCGCCTTCTCCTCTGCACCTGTTCTATCTCGACCAGACCCCACTAAGCCGTTCTTCCTTGAAGTTGACGCCTCCTCGGTAGGAGCCGGAGCCGTTCTTCTTCAAAGAAATGCTAAAGGAGGGAACGTCACGTGTGGTTTTTTCTCTAAAACCTTCTCCCCTCCTGAAAAAAACTATTCCATAGGTGACCGTGAACTGTTGGCCATCAAGCTGGCATTAGAAGAGTGGAGACATCTCCTGGAAGGTTCCCTTCACCCCATCTCCATCTACACTGACCATAAAAACTTGTCCGACCTTCAGTCCGCTCAGCGCTTGAATCCTCGCCAGGCCAGGTGCTCATTGTTCTTTGCCCGGTTCAATTATCAGATCCATTTTCATCCCGCAGACAAGAATGTCAGGGCTGATGCCTTGTCCCGTTCCTCCGATGCCTCTGAAACCGGGACTTCCCCTCAACACATCGTACCCCCTGAGTGCCTGATTTCCTCTGCTCCTGCTGCTCTGATGCCAGTTCCTCCAGGAAAAACTTTCGTTCCTCCACGCCTTTGTCTCCAGATACTTAGGTGGGGCCATTCCTCCCATCTAGCCGGTCACGCAGGGATCAAAAAATCCATACAATTGTTGGCCAGACACTATTGGTGGCCTACCCAGGAAAAAGATATGACTGATTTTGTACGGGCCTGCACTATCTGTGCACGTGACAAGTCTCCACGCCAGAAGCCTGCGGGTCTTCTTCTTCCTCTACCGGTGCCTGAACTACCATGGTCCCACATTGCCATGGATTTCATCACGGACCTTCCTTTGTCTCATAGTAACACGGTCATCTGGGTGGTCGTTGACCGCTTTTCGAAAATGGTTCATTTTATCCCTCTTCCTGGCCTGCCTACTGCACCTCAGTTGGCGAAGCATTTTTTTCTTCAAATTTTCCGTCTCCATGGCCTTCCCTCACATATCGTCTCTGATAGAGGCGTTCAATTCATCTCAAAATTTTGGAGAGCTCTCTGTACTCAACTAAAGATTAAATTGAATTTTTCTTCCGCTTATCACCCGCAATCCAATGGACAGGTGGAGAGAGTTAACCAGGTCCTTGGTGACTACTTACGACATTTTGTCTCCGCCCGTCAGGACGATTGGGTCGACCTATTGCCCTGGGCGGAATTCTCATACAATTTCAAGAACTCTGAATCGTCCTCCAAATCACCTTTCTTTGTGGTCTACGGCCGTCACCCATTGCCCCCCCTCCCCATTCCCACTTCTTCTGGAGTTCCTGCCGTGGATGAATTAACTCGGGACTTTACCTCTATCTGGAAAGAGACTCAAAACTCGCTATCACTGGCCTCTGCCCGCATGAAGAGACATGCAGATAAAAAGAGAAGAATTCCCCCTGTCTATGTCCCTGGAGACAAAGTGTGGCTCTCCTCCAAATATGTTCGGTTTCGGGTACCTAGCTACAAGCTGGGCCCTCGTTACCTCGGACCTTATAAAATCAAAAACCAAATCAATTCTGTCTCTTACAAACTCCATCTTCCTCCTTCTCTTCGTATCCCCAACTCTTTTCACGTGTCTCTTCTTAAACCCCTCATTCTTAACCGATTTTCCCCCAAGGTCACCGCTCCTGCTCCTGTCTCTGGTTCTTCCGATGTCTTTTCGGTGAAAGATATCCTCGCCTCTAAGGTCATCCGAGGTAAAAAAAAAAATTTAATTGATTGGGAGAACTGTGGTCCTGAAGAGAGATCCTGGGAGCCTGAGACCAACATTTTAGACAAGGAGCTCATCCGTAGATTCTTGGGTTCCAAGAAAAGGGGGAGACCTAAGGGGGGGGTACTGTAACGCTGAGCGCTCCGGGTGTCCCATCCAGCCCGGAGCACTCACAGCGCCGGCCCCTCTGCAACGCTCCGGCCAGCTCCCCTGGCCGTGGGCGCTGCTCGGCTCTCCTCTCCCCTTACCATTCTCTTCCTGCTTCCTCCCGGCGCGCGCGGCCCCGCTGCGTTCTAGGGCGCGCGCGCGCCGGCCTTCTAAGATTTAAAGGGCCAGCGCACCATTGATTGGTGCCTGGTCCAATTATGGTATCACACCCAAAACCTATTTAAACCCACTTTCCCTTCCTGTCCTTGCCGGATCTTGTTGTCCTAGTACCTTGTGGAAGTGTTTTGAAGTTTGCCTTGCCTGTGTATCTGACCTTCTGCCATTGTTTCTGACCACGAACCGTTGCCGCCTGCCCTGACCTTTTGCTATGTCTGACCTTGCCTCTGCCTAGTCCTTGTATACCGTACCGGCCTCAGCCGCCAGAGAGGTGGAGTCGCTACTGGAGGACACGACCTGGTTGCTACCGCCGCAGCAAGTCCATCCTGCCTTGCGGCGGGCTCTGGTGAAAACCGGTAGCTGCTTAGAACCGGTCCCTCAGTGCGATTCGTGCCATCCCCTCTCTGGTACAGAGGATCCACCTCCTGCCTCCTCTATAGCCGCCAGTCCGGCCCGTGACAGTCAGCTAGCCAATCAGGGAAGAAAGGGGGCGGGACTAGGTCGTGCTCCGTGTCTGAATGGACATGGGGAGCTTTGACTTGGCTCAGGTGCCCCCATAACAAGCTGCTTGCTGTGGGGGTGCTGAACAGGAAGAAGGGGCCAGGAGCACTGAAGAGGGACCCGAGAAGAGGAGGATCCAGACTGCTCTCTGCAAAACCAACTGCACAGAGCAGGTAAGTATAACATGTTTGTTATTTTTCTAGGAAAAAAAATAGGCTTTTCAATTACTTTAAGAGCTACTGCTCCTGACAAATGTCCTACATCATTATTTCCATAGTTTTTCTATTAAGTCTAAATCAGTACAGCTTTTAAACCCCGGTGAAGGGGGAACAAAAGAGCAGCTGAAATGCAATGGCAGTTTTACCTTACCCTAGCCTAGCCGTTTGTAGGGCTAATGGGCAAATATTGGTATACAAGGATTAGGGAGCTTGCCACTGCCATAGGGGACATGTCTCAATACTACAATGAAAAAACTAATATCAATGAACTTCTCTTATTTGCTATCTTTTGGTATGTTAACTACACCATGAGTGCAGAGTAGAAAAAAAAAAACTTTGATCTCACCAGAAATCCAGTGCTGTCCTATACACTCTGCAGCATTATGTCAAGCCATGTTATTAGCCCTGCCCAGTTCTCCTTTGTGAACTACAGAACACCCCTAATGTTATAGAGAAGAGGATAGGGGGAGTGTGTTAACACTTCCTCTGTGAACGTGACAAGGTTGTTCTTTGATAGAGTATAGTGAGTAAACTTTGTCAACCTAGGACAGGAAGTGTGTTTTTAGCAGGATCACCAAGAGAAAATAAATGAACAGTCTAAAATTATGTAGTGGGCTAGCGGCATGATGTAGCAAACAAAAGACAGCTTTATATTTATTTATTACAGGTTCTTATATAGCACCATCAATTTACGCAGAGCTTTACATATATACAGTATATTGTACATTCACATCAGTCCCTGCCCTCAAGGAGCTTACAATCTAAGGTTCCTAAGGCCCCATACACACTATTAGATTTTCTGCAGATTTTTGTCTTCAGATTTACCAAAACTATGTAGTGCAAGGGCCTGATTGCATACAAATTGAAACTCTTAAGCCCTGTACACACGATCGGTTTTACCGTTGAAAACAGTCAGATGGACTTTTTTCATCGGACAAACCGATCGTGTATGGGACCCATCGGTCTTTTTTCCATCGGTTTTAAAAAATAGAACATGTTTTAAATTTTTCCGATGGATCAAAAACCAATGGCAAATTCCGATCGTCTATGGCCAAGTCCATCGGATAAAAAACCCACGCATGATCAGAATCAAGTCGACGCATGCTCAGAAGCATTGAACTTCATTTTTCTCGGCTCATCAGAGTGTTTTACGTCACCGCGTTTGGAACGGTCGGTTTTTTGACTGATGGTGTGTAGGCAAGACTGATGGAAGTCAGCTTCATCGGATTTCCGATGGACAAAACCATCGGATTAGAATCCATAGGATATCCGATCGTGTGTACAAGGCTTTAAGGTTTGACCTCATATTCTATGGTTTTGGTAAATCTGAAGACAAAAATCTGCAGAAAATCTAATAGTGTGTCTGGGGTCTAACTCACATTCCTACATATACTAGGGCCAATTTAGATAGGATCCAATTAACCTACCAGCATGTTTTTGGAGTTTGGGAGGAAACTGGAGTACCCAGAGGAAACCCATGCAGGCACAGGGAGAACATGCAGACTCCAGACAGGTAGTGTCGTTGTTGGGATTCAAACCCCTTTGAGAGCAGATGGCCAGTAAAACGTGAATGCTGCGCTTTGAGCATCCTAAATTTAAAGGGGAGTTCCAGCCTTTTTTATGTTTATTAAAAGTCAGCAGCTACAAAAAGTGTAGCTGCTGGCTTTTAATAAACATACACTTACCTGTTCCACTGTCCAGCGACGCGGCCGAACGGAGCTTTGCTCCTCTCCGCCGGCACCTCCATTCTAACTGTGGGCACCCGGCCGTAACAGCTTTTGGCTTCACGGCCGGGCACTCACTGCACATGCGCAATCTGAGTGGACAGGCGATTGCCTGGGACCTGTCACGTGTCCCAGGTGATCGCCTACAGTGAGGGGCCGCCTTAGGCGATAAGACAAGTCGCCTAAACGGTCCCTGTGCGGAAGGAGGAAGAGGGACAGGAAGTCCCACTCCTACTAAAGCCCCCACTCCCCTCCCCCCCCCAAAAAAAAATTACTTGCCAAATGTGGCATGTAAGGGAGCGAGGATTGGTTTAAGCGGAAGTTGCACTTTTGGGTGGAACTCCGCTTTAAAAAAGGCCCTATCAACATAGAAATTAAGAAACCCCCTAAAAAAAATTAAAACTTCACAATTCTACCCCTGAAACAAAAGCCAACTTTTAAAAAGGGCATTTAAAAAAAAAAGTTTATTCTATTAAAAACCCTTTCAAAATGCAATAAACACCAATATAACCCCAAAATAACACTCCTTTACAAAAATACCCCCCAGAACAAAAGATTACTTTTTTGTTAGGGAAGCCTTGCACCAAAAAAAGTTGTTATGGATAGAACAGCAGTTTAAAGTGAGTGACCCCTGACCTCAAAAGGCGATACTTACCTTAAAACTAAGCCCTCCAGCGGCATGCTGTCACCGCTGACAAGGCTTCCATCTTCTCGTGATCTTCCTTCCGAGTTCGCAGCCTCTGGCTACATGAGTGGCCGGGGTCGTGATGAGTGGCCGGGGTCGCGATGACGTCACTCCCACACATGATCACCGGAGCCCTCGTTTATGGTACGAGTTCTGAAGGTCCGGTACAGTATGCCAGACCTTCAGAGTGCATGCGCCGGTGATGTCATCAGCTGCATGCAGTGTGAATATCTTCTAAACAGTGCACTGTACATTCAGGTAAGCTTTATTATAGGCTTTTCTCTAGGTGCAAGTCAAAAAACAAAGTTTACTACCACTTAAACTGACCCTAATCTCTCCCTATTCAGGTAGTTAGCATTCCCTATCCTTTCCCTTTCTTTCTCGTACATCACGGGACACAGAGCGACATAGTCATTACTAATGGGTTATATAGTTACCGTCAGGTGCTGGCACTGGCAACTTCCAAAACCGGAAGTACCCTCCCCTATATAAGCCCCTCCCATCCGGGAGCACCTCAGTTTTTTGCCAGTGTCTAAGGTGTTGGCCAAGAAGAAACATGTGTTTTTCACTGAGCTTGCGTACAGGTTCTTTTGGGCCTCAGTAAGCTATTCCGGATCCGACCAAAAAAGCTTCATAGCTAAACGGTCGGTACCCGGGCCTTGCAGAGAAGAGCAAGGTTTTGCCTGTAATGCTTCTCTTAGGAGAGCTGGACCCTGGGATCCAGAGCTCTGGTCATACCCACGACCAAGATGTTTTCTGTGCAGGGTGCTATACAGGTCCAGGGGAGTGGAATCCTTGGGAACCCGGTCCCTGAAGGTTTGATTACAATGCCTGCCGTGATAGGTGAAGTTTGGGCTTTTGTGGACCAAACAAAGTCCTGCGGCGGGGAACAGGTAAGTGGGGGCCCCCAGGAACTTGGTTCTATTGGGGGACCCCCAAGCCTAATTTGTCTTTCTGTCTGTTACCTAACGGTATTCCCGCTAATATCTGTGCATGCCTGTAACTACTAAAAAAATGTAATAATTTTTAATGGTGGTCAAGAAAAAAAAAAAAAAAAAAGGAATGTTTTTTTATATATATGCTTAGTATATTAAACTGCGGTACCTGTGTTTGTCCACTAGAGGCCGCTGTGGAATGTTTTTCTTGTCATATGGACTAGTTTCTTCTCAGAGAACAAAGTCCAGGCAGCTGGTGAGTTCTCCTACAGGAAACTGTTTCCTCTGCCATGTTGCAGTGTTCGTCTATCCCCCGGCCTGCGGCAAAGGGGGCCCTGGCTCCTGTCCCTGGTTTCCATGTTTGAAAATTAGCGCCGAGGCGCACGTGGCCGCGCGCGTGCGCGTGCACGCGCCTCTATATATAGAGGTGGCCGGAAAAAGGGGCGGGGCCTGGGGGATGACGCTCTGTGCGCGCCGCAGCGCTTCTGCGCATGTGCGGGCGTCCCAGCAGGTTTTTAAAAAGCCACATTATTGCAGTAAGCTGGCTATGAAGTACAGAGACAGAGCTGGCAACATTTAAAGGCATACAGCAAGCGGTTGATACAGGCATCCCCTAGAAAGGCACATTAGTAGACACCAACTGTGATATAGCAGCAATTGTGCTAGACTATTCTCAGTAAAAGTGGTGTATTACGGCTGGAATACCTCAGCTTTAGGCTTAGGAATATGCCGTCCAGTAGCTCCGGAACTGAATCTTCCAGGAAGCGAAGGGGGTCTCATCGGGCTCTGAGGATCTTGGGCATACTCCTGCTGCACCAGTCTCCCCTGAAGTTCAGAGGTAAGTGACCGTAGAGACCCCGCAGGGGTACTTGGTACTGTGGCTGTCCTCAGTTCACCTGCTCCTGTGTATGTAACAGAGGAGGTTTTTTCCTCAGCTCTGGGAGGATTAGAGAGGCTGCCTCCCTGTCAGGGAAAGCACGCCCGATCTCCGTCTCCTCCTTCAGAGTGCCTGTTAGCAGAGCAACAGTCCCATACAGGGATCGACCTGCCTGAAGGGGATCAGGATAAGGTTGATTCTGTTATAGAGGAATCAACAGTGGGGGAACCTTTTCTCAGCATCTCAAGCTGAAGGATTATGGGTTCAGTCTCTGACTAACATGGTCCGATCAGCATTTAAAAATGCACCTTGCGGAACCATCAACCACTACTGTATCCTCGTTGGGGTCGCTAGAAGGCCCCAGACTGTTTGTTCTTTTCCACTTCACCCTTTACTGAAAGGGCTCATTTACCAGGATTGGGAACGTCCTGAGAAAATATTTATTCCCCCAAGAGATTTCCGGTGGTCCATCCCATGGAGGATAAGTTCATCAGAAAAAAAAAAAAAAAATGGAAGGTCCCTACAGTGGACGCAGCCATCTCTTGTATGTATAAATCACTGACATGTCCAGTGGATAATGTCCAAATGTTCAAGAACCCAATAGATAAAAGATTGGAGTCCTTATGAAAATCTGCTTGGTGATACAACCAGCAGTAGCAGCTATTGGGGTCTGCTAAGCAGTGAAGGATCAGTTGAAACAGGTCTTGAGGGACTTGACAGATCAGCAGGCTTTGCCCTAGCTGATCTACCTAGAGCCTTAGGCTTTGCGGTTGACGCCATAGAGGATTCAGTCCATCAGGCCTCCCGCCTTACGCTGTCTATAGTACATATGCGTAGGCTCCTATGGCTCAAAAACTGGTCTGCTGAAGCTCCCTGTAAAGAATGGCTGGTTAGCGTCCCATTTCATGGTGAACGCTTATTCAGGGAAAACCTGGACAGATATATCCAGAAAATTTCCAGCGGTAGAAATACGCTCTTGCCGGTTAAAAGCAGAGTTAGAGGTCCCTCTTTAAGAGGCCTGCTTCTCCAGTCCCTGGGGCATCGGCTGTGTAACAGTTCCGACGGCCTCCTCGGTTAAATCCCGGGGGTAAAAAACAGGGACAGTAGCAGGGTAATGAGAAACCCTGGGTCAGGGGAGGTACAAAACCTCCCCCAAAGTTAAATTCATTGAAGCCCCCACTCAGTCGGGTGGGGGGAGGACTCCAGTTGTTCGCAAGAGACCTGGCGGGACACGATCAAGACAGATAGGTGCTCTCCGCAGTAGGTTTGGGATACAGTTTGGAGTTAAAAGACTCCCCTCCTTCCCATTTTGAGGTCAAACGTGCCAAGGGATCCCCGGAAGAGAGAGTCCCTCCTATTGGCACTAGAACAACTATTGCTCCAAGGAGTAATTATGGAGGTTCCCCTGGAAGAATGAGGGTTCGGGTTTTACTCAAACCTCTTTACAGTCCCGAAGCAAACGCGGACGGGAGGCCCATATTAATTCTAAAAAGGGCTATACAAATTCCTGTATATCAGGACTTTCCGATGGAGTCGATCCGATCGGTGGCCACTGCCCTACAAGGGGAGGATTGGTTAGCCACGATCGACATCAAAAATGCTTATTTGCACATTCCCATCTTTCCAGTCCACCAAAAATTTCTACGCTTTGCAGTAGAAGGGCGCCATTTTCAGTTCAGAGCCTTACCCTTCGGTTTGGCCACAGCACCGAGAGTGTTCACAAAAATTCTGGCCCTTTATTGGCCAATCTAAGAACACAAGGTGTAATGATAATGGCATATCTGGATGACTTGTTGCTGATAGACCACTCAGTGAAAAAACTAGACGTGGTCGTTCACAAGACAATCAAGTATCTGGAATCTCACGGTTGGATTATCAACCGAGACAAGTCAGCCCTAAAAACCAGTCAAAAGTCTGGAATACTTGGGGCTAAGGTTGGATTCAGGCCAGAGAAAAATATTCTTGCCTCGAGGAAAGGTGTTGTCTTTGAAAGATTTGATCCACTTAGTGGGTACAAAAAAGACAGCCGTCCATACGCCTGTATATGAGGCTGCTGGGAAAAATGGTGGCATCATTCGAAGCAGTACCCTACGGTCAATTCCATTCAAGGAATTTGCAAGGGGCCATACTGTCAGCCTGGAACAAAAAAATTCAGGCCTAGACTTACAATGTCCTTGTCCCCTTCCGTTCGCAAGAGCCTCCGTTGGTGGTTGGTTTCCCAAAATCTGGAAAAAAGGAAATCCTTCAGTCCGATTTCTTGGGAGGTGGTCACTACAGATGCCAGCCTTATAGGCTGGGGAGCAGTACTGGAGCAATAGTCTCTCCAGGGCAGATGGTCGGATGCAGAAAAGGCCCTGCCCATCAATCTCTTAGAGATACGAGCAGCCCGGTATGCCCTAGTAGCATGGACATCCAAACTCCAAGGGTCCCCTGTCAGAATTCAATCAGACAATGCCACAGCAGTGGCATATATCAATCATCAGGGGGGCACCAGGAGTCGTGCAGCCCAGAGGGAAGTAAATTACATCCTGAAATGGGCAGAAAAAATATGTCCCAGCCATATCTGCGGTATTCATTCCAGGAGTGGAGAATTGGAAGGCGGACTTTCTAAGTCGCCAACAATTATGCCCAGGGGAATGGTCCCTTCATCCCGAGGTTTTCCGGACAATATGTCAGCGGTGGGGAACATCGGATGTAGATCTGCTAGCATCCAGGTTCAACGCAAAGGGGGACAGGTTTGTCTCTCGGACAAGGGATCCCCTAGCTTGCGGCTCGGATGCCCTAGTGTTCCCTTGGGATCAGTTCAAGCTGATATATGCATTCACACCGCCACAATGGTTACCTCGATTACTCCGCAGAATCAGGGTAGAAAAGAAACCAATGATTCTGGTGGCTCCAGCGTGGCCCCGAAGAGCGTGGTACGTGGAGATTGTAAAATGTCAGTGGGGAGTCCTTGGACTCTCCCACATCGTCCGGACCTGCTTTCGCAAGGACCGATATACCACCCTTCCTTACCAGCCCTAGGTTTGACGGCCTGGCTATTGAAGCCCACATTCTAAAAAAGAGAGGGCTCTCTAATTCTGTGGTATCTACCATGATCAATGCCAGGAAGCCGGTATCCAGGCAGATCTACTATAGAATCTGGAAGGCTTACATCGCCTGGTGTGAAGCCAAGAAATGGCATCCACGTAAGTACGTAATAGGTAGGAGTCTGGACTCCCTACAATGGGCTGTAGATAGGAAGCTTGCCTTGAGTACTATCAAGGGTCAGATTTCGGCCTTGTCAATATTTTTTCAAAGGCCCTTGGCTTCGCATTCACTAGT
Organism: Rana muscosa; assembly: GCA_029206835.1. NCBI lineage: Eukaryota > Metazoa > Chordata > Amphibia > Anura > Ranidae > Rana > Rana muscosa. The sequence continues at coordinate 117,405,627 of JARGYO010005626.1, forward strand.
CAAAGCCTTTATACAAGGAGTGATGCGTATTAGTCCTCCGGTTAATATTCCCATATGTCCATGGGATCTAAACCTGGTTCTGTCGGTTCTACAGAAACAACCATTTGAACCATTACAGCATATTTCTTTGGTTCTTCTCACCAGGAAATTGTTTTTTCTAGTAGCCATTTGTTCGGCTAAAAGAGTGTCGGAATTAGCAGCTATGTCCTGTAAGGAGCCATATCTGGTTATCCATAAGGACAGAGTAGTATTACGTCCTCATCCAGCCTTTCTTCCTAAGGTGGTATCGAGGTTTCATTTGAACCAAGATGTGGTTCTTCCTTCTTTTTTCCCCAAACCTACTTCGGTAGAGGAAAAGTTATTGCATTCTTTGGATGTAGTAAGAGCAGTTAAAGCTTATCTAAAAGCCACTGCTCAGATTCGCAGAACGGATACTTTGTTTATTCTGCCGGAAGGCCCCAGAAAGGGTCAGGCAGCGTCAAAGTCTACTTTAGCCAAGTGGATTCGACAGGTCATTATGCAAGCTTATGGCTTGAGAAGGAGACCGCCTCCGTTCAAAGTTAGAGCGCACTCCACGAGAGCAGTTGGAACTTCATGGGCAGTGCATCACCAGGCCTCCCTGGCTCAAATCTGTAAGGCCGCAACATGGTCTTCGGTACACACGTTTACTAGGTCCTACCAGGTGGACGTTAGAAGTCAGGAGGATGTCGCCTTTGGGCGCAGTGTGTTGCAGGCCGCAAAAGATCCTCATGTCTGATAGCGCTCAGCTTATATATGGTGTATCCCCCCCCCTCATTTGGCATTGCTTTAGGACATCCCATTAGTAATGACTATGTCGCTCTGTGTCCCGTGATGTACGAGAAAGAAAATAGGATTTTTATAACAGCTTACCTGTAAAATCCTTTTCTTGGAGTACATCACGGGACACAGAGCTCCCGCCCCTCTTTGGGGACACTTATTGCTTTGCTACAAAACTGAGGTGCTCCCGGATGGGAGGGGCTTATATAGGGGAGGGTACTTCCGGTTTTGGAAGTTGCCAGTGCCAGCACCTGACGGTAACTATATAACCCATTAGTAATGACTATGTCGCTCTGTGTCCCGTGATGTACTCCAAGAAAAGGATTTTACAGGTAAGCTGTTATAAAAATCCTATTATCCTTTCCCTATCGCAGCTTCCAGTGCTCTGTTCTGTACACTCTCCTTTTATCGTGAGGGGGCTGGCTTATCCAAAAGCCTCCTGATTGGCCATTCTCAGGCAGCTGGCCATAGTTCAAAGGCCATGCCATTCAGTATGGTTTAGGCCTCACGCACACTGGACGTTATAGTAATGTTAAAAAAACGCCAGTAGCTTTGCAGTGAGTTTTTCAAAGTTTTTGCAATAGCGGTTTTTCAGCGTTAGCGTTTTTTTTGCGGTTTTTCCCCAATGGATCAAAAATGTTAGAAACCGCTGGTGAGCCGCGTTCTTGAGCATTTATTGGCACTTAAGCGTTTTTTCAGGTTAGAGCGTTTTAACAGCTGAAAACAGAACCCACTAGCTTTGGGCGTTTTTTTACAGCCAAAAAAAGCCCCAGCAAAAAACAGTTGATAACAGTCTATGTGTGCATACCTCGTACACACGATTGGATTTTCTGACGGGAATTGTGTGATGGCAGGGTTTTGTCGGAAAATCCAACCGTTTGTATGCTCCATCGGACAATTGTCGAAATTTCAGACAACAAATGTGGGATAGCATGCTTTAAAATTTTCCGACAACAAATGTGTCTTGTCGGATTTTCCGATCGTGTGTACAGAAGTCCGTCGGAAAAAAATCAAAAGTACAAACACGCATGTGTAGTGCCGGCCCAAAATGGTCCATGCTATGTTTAAATTTAGGGGATAGTCTGAGCCAATGGTTGGGCCCAGATTCGCTGATTGCTCCAAATTCTTGCTTCTGCTCTGGGTGTGATACTGCCTGGCAGTTATTTTCCCTGTTCGCCTGTAGGTGGCATTGCCACCACCGACCCATGTTGGAACACAGGTGTATCACAGCATGTTGGGTGTCTCTTCTCGGCAGCCGTGCAGTGGGCATGGTTAACCCGCTGTGCATGCTGCGGAGGGATACATAAGGGGCAGACGCCATTGATTGGGGTCTTCCTGGCGTGCCTTGTGGCCCTCATGGCACGGGGTGCATGTGTGTGTTCTAGCCCTGGGCACCTTCAGCCCGAGGCTACATCTCTGCTCGCTAGGCCCGGCTCTGCTGGGTTGGGCCTACACTTCTGAAAGTATCCCAAGCTGTCCATCCGTGGGAAGGAAGCTCTTGAGGAGCAGAGCCAGGGGAGGACCTGCCCCGGAGGAGAATGGCGGTACGCCGATGTCTCGGGAGAGGCCTGGTAATTCATTCAAGGAGGGATACACTAAAAAGCTCTATTATTGCTTGGCTGGAGGTTCGGGCCTGCCTGTGGCTGGAGTTGAATCCTCCCGAGGATGATTCTCACCTCTACCTTAGGTAGATGCAAGTCCTTATGTTTTTCCCAGTAATGTAACTGTCCACACCAACTGAAAGTCCAACTTCTATATTTATTTTACACGGATAATAAATATGCCTCTTTGACAGCAGACAGGTTGGAACAAGACACAGGACAGCTTAGGTGGGAGGAGGTCCAGGCACAAACTTGAATCAGGTTCTTTGACTGTTTAGGCTTCACAAACAGCTTTGGCGCATGATCTCTGCCACAGACCATGAGGTTGGTCTCTGCCACAGACCAGGTGAATAGGAAGTCACTGCCACCGACTTGGAGAACAGGTCACTGCCACTGACCAGGTGAATAGAGTCACTGCCAATGACTGGGTGAATAGGGCACGGCCCTATTAGGCCACTGCCACAGACCTGTAAGCGAACTTCCTTCTAGAGAGTACTTGGCCCATGTAAGGGAGAAGACATCCCTCCGGAGAGTTACCAGAGGCCCCCACCGTCACCACGACTCTGCGCTGGGTCTTCAGAAGGGATCACCTCCCTGGCCTCCTCGATCCTGGATACAGGTCCCCTCGCAAGGCAGAACCCTGGGAGTCCTCGATCCCCGGCGGAACCCAGCGGAAGGTGCTGGGCTCCGGGCCTCCAAATTAGTACCTCACCCCAGACTGAAGGTGTCTGGGATGGAACAGGAACCAGGCCTCCGGGCCAAGGGCACCCCGGAGATTACTAACCCACACACCCAGGCTGAAGGTGCCTGGGTGTGGACGAAGACCCCAATGGAAGATGGCCGCCCCTTTTTATACCCTCTCCCGACAGGCACAGCAGGTTCCCCGCCCCGCCGTACTGCTGCCGAGAGGGGACAAGAAAAGGCACAACCTTGTACTGTGATTCAACCCGGACCTATGGCGACAGCGCCACCTGTAGGCCCCAGGGAACTATACACCAATACTAGCTCCCATGGCACAGAAATGGTCCATTAACCCTAAAAATAGTGTGTCTGAACCTAACTACCGCTCAGACACTCCCCTAAATTGAACACCCCGCTACACAACATTAGCAGAAGTTGCCCAAAGGGTGTCGCTAAAGAGCAGAAAAAACACGTAGTTTCTGTTTGTTAGCCGACAAAGTTTTGCCGTCTGTGTGCAGAACAAGTTCACGGCCAACGCCCTTCGGAGAAAATTCCCTGGATTTGTCCGATGGAAATTCACTCGTGTGTACGAGGCTATAGGATAACATGCTGGAGAGTTTATTGACTGTAGAAAAAAACGTCTGAAGCCAAAAAAAGCAGCTGTAAAAACGTCCAGTGTGCATGAGGCCTTAAAACTAGCTGCCTGGGCAAATTCAGACATAGATTTGAGGCACAAATCTGGAGCCAACAGGATTTACTGCCAACCCATTCCTATATTACAGGGCAAACACAATGATTCATTCCCTATACACTGAAACCCCATGCTGTTTGCGCAATAATGTAGTGATTTAAACAATAAATGGTATTTCAATGCCATCTCAAAAAGACAAAAGGTAGGCATTATCTAGAACAAATAAAGGAAGGAAAATATAGCAGTGAACAGTCACATCGTGATCAATGAGTAGGAGTTGTGCCTTGGCAGGAAATGTCTAGGTGGTGACCTGGAGCCGGTTGACCTCTCCTTCACTCTTGAAGTCTTGGTGTCAGCAATGTTCTCTATTCTTGTCTCATATCTACATCTCATGTTTCATTTTCGGACAGAAAGCACATTGTACGAATTTCAGTCACCTACTGTAGATGATAAAAATGCATTACAGTTCTGCAGTATATATATATATACTCAGTGGCCACTTTATTTGATACACCCAATCAAATAGCCAAACAGTGAATCTTGTGGCTGAAACTTAATTCATGAAAACTTAGTCAAGCAGTTCTGCTCCATTTTTCACATCATTAGCCACACAAATAGAAGGATGAACACTTATGAAGCCTTCCTGACACCAAGGATGGGATTATGTAACTAGAACAGGGTGGTCCCACAACTTACACACCACCCATCCTGTTCTATGACAATCTGCCTTTCCATGGTAATTGGATTAACCACTTCAGCCTCGGAGGATTTGGCTACCCAATGACCAGGGCATTTTTTGCGATTTGGCACTGCGCCGCTTTAACTGACAATTGCGCGTTCGTGCGACATGCCTCCAAAACAAAATTGACTTTTTTTTTTCCCCACAAATAGAGCTTTCTTTTGGTGATATTTGATCACCTCTGCGGTTTTAATTTTTTGCGCTATAAACAAAAAAGAGCGACACTTTTGAAAAAAAAGCAATATTTTTTACTTTTTGCTATAATAAATGTCCCCAAAAAATAGATAAAAAACTAATTTCTTTCTCACTTTAGGCCGATATGTATTCTACATATTTTTGGTAAAAAAAATCACAATAAGTGTATATTGATTGTAGCGCCCACCCCTTTTAGGGGTGCTATATACCCAAATTTAGGGGGCTGGTCTGAGTTAGTAGTTAGGCTCAGATCGTTCTCATTGATAGGTTGTGCTACTTTATTTCTCCAGTTGGTATACTGGTATGCAGTTCCCTGTGGCCTGTAGGTGGCACTGAAATGACAGGTCAGGGTTGAACGATCAGTAATAGTGCTGTGCCCTAGGGTGTCCTCTCTCGGCAGTGGTACAGTGGGTGTGGTTGGCCTGCTGTGCATGCTGGGAGAGGATATGTAAGGGGCAAATGCCGCCTGGGAGGGGTCGCTCTCTGGAGTTTGCGAGAGGAGTCGGAGTCCAGGTGCGTGGCGCCCGGCCCTCCAGGCCATGGGGCCACGTGCGCATCAGTCCCAGGCACCTTTAGCCCTGGGGCTGCAACTTCAGCACTGGGCCCAGCACCTTTAGCTGGAGCCCACTTCTGGGAAGAGGAGGCCGGGAAGGACCTTTCTGAAGGACCGGTGAGAGTTCACAGTGAAGGAAGGGGCCCGGTTACTTTCTGGAGGGATTCATCTATCCACGAGGGCCTAGTAATGTGCTGCTGCTGATACCTGCCCTTATATTACTAAGCTGAGAAGTTCGGGACCTGATAGATTCTGTGGCAGAGAGTCTCCCGATCGTATCTAGGAAAATAACCTAATTAAGCGTCTGAGCATCACTCCGGCTGCTAGGATCCGCTCTTACAGGGGACTATCCGGGTGAGCTAAACCTACTCTGGGATAGAGTGGTGATTGTAATATCTACCAAAACCTTACTGTCCTGTCTATTATCCACCCTTTCCTATATGCTGAGCATTGAGAAAAATAAACTCAACGTTGTAGTTTAGAGTGGTGTGGACATTGGAATTACTTGGGGGGAAAACAGAGACTTGTCCCTATATCCTAGAAGATGAGAACCAACTGATGGAGAACCTAGCTGTGGGACCCAAATACATGACACCACTCAACCTCCTCAAACAGGAGGGTACGGGCATATAGTACGGTGTGCCCTTTTCCTGCAAGTGAGCCAAAGGTAGGAAAAAGGGTCCGTGTGCTACAATTGGTTTGCGCAAAAGTTGTAGCGTCTACAAAATATGGGATCGTTTTATGGCATTTTTATTATAATTTTTTTTTTTTACCAGTAATGGCGGCGATCTGCGATTTTTATCATGACTGCGACATTATGGCGGACACATCGGACACTTTTGACGCTATAGTTAACCCTTTGATCACTCCTGATGTTAACCCCTTCCCAGCCAGTGTCATTAGTACAGTGACAGTGCATAATTTTAGCACTGATCACTGTATTAGTGTCACTGGTTCCCAAAAAGTGTGAGGGTGAGGCGCTGTTTTTTTTTGCTGGAGGTACCATGGCCGCCATTGCGGGGGCAGGAGTGCCTTGTCCTCCTCCACCCCCTGTGTCCCCCTGTGTCCTCCACACCACCACCGTGTCCCCCTGTGTCCACCCCCCACCGTGTTCACAGGCCCTGCTGTGCGCCCCATGCCCTGTGATGTGCCTGTGCCCTGCTGTGTGCCTTATTGTGTGCCCCATGATTTATGTAGGTGGGGCTTGCGTATGGGTGGGGACACAGGGGGCCCCATGATCTTCTATTGCCCGGGTGCTCCATGAGTTGTCAGTTCGTCCCTGATAGGCAGATTGGAGTTCTGTCTCTCTGCCCGATAATAGGCGGGTGCCGGAGGACATTGAGTACCCTGCACCAGCCAATCAGCTTCTGCTGTAAACACAGCGGAAGCGAGCCACCGGCAGATCGCATGTACTGGCCATCAGGACTACTGGTATTTTCCCGGTGGGCCGATTGCTTAGTCGGCCGGTTTCAGTGATAGCCTGTCAAAGTAATGGCTACACGGCTCGCGCAGCTATTAATTTGAGACCCGTGGTACTGCCCAGGGGCGGACTGAGTGACCATTCGGCCACTCAGGTGCTCCCAGAGGGTCTGTGGCCAGTAGGGGGCCCCATGAGATGCTCCTGGCAGAGAGAAGACCGGGCTCTGTGCCTAGAAGAGGCGTGCTAGTGGCTGGCTGCAGCTGTCAAGACTGGGATCTGAGTTGGGCAGACAGCGCAACCCCTCTCTCACTTTCCAAACAAATGAAAGAGTAGGGAGGATGAATCTGCTCCACCCCCCCACCCATATCCCTCTGTGTCCGCCCACACTGCAACCCACGGCGTGCAGCCAGTTCTTGTGAAGAGGATTGTGTGTGTGGGGGGGGGGGGGGTCTAGTTGAAACCGATGGCAGCAACTACATCGAGAATCCAGAGAGCAGCCTTGTGAGTGAGAACTGTAAATGGGTGTGCTGTGGAGGCCACTGAGTTTGGGGCCGCCTTTTGTCTACAGAAAAGGTATCAGGGGCATAGAGGGGTCACAGTCAGGAGGATGTGGGAGGGGAATATTGGGTGGAGGGGTCACATGGTGGGGGGGGAATATTGGGTGGAGGGGTCACACTGTGGGGGGGGTATGGGTGGGCCCAAATCAGCTAAATAAATTGAGAGTGGGTAATTAGAACTCTCTTTCACATAAAATTCATGTAGAGGGATACATTTATAGCACAAGGACAGTTGAAGTGTTCTTAGATAAGCTGACCAGTGGCGGCTGGTGCTCAACATTTTTTGGGGGGCGCAAAAAAAACAAACTGAAAAATTCTGAAGAAAAACCTTCATCAATTGCAGCCTCACTGTACCATCAATCGCAGCCACTGTGCCATCAATCGCAGCCACTGTGCCATCAATCGCAAGCCGCTGTGCCATCAAATGCAGCCGCTGTGCCATCAAACGCAGCCACTGTGCCCATCAAACACAGCCACTGTGCCCATCAAACGCAGCCACTGTGCCCATGAAACGCAGCCACTGTGCCCATCAAACGCAGCCACTGTGCCATATCAAATTCTCCCACTGTGCCATCAAATGCTGCCACTGTTCCATCAAATGCTGCCACTGTGCCCCATCAAATACAGCTACTCTGGCCCACTGTGCCATCAAACGCAGCCACTGTGCCATCAAACGCAGCCACTGTGCCATCAAACGCAGCCACTGTGCCCATCAAACGCAGCCACTGTGCCATATCAAACGCTGTTACTGTGCCATATCAAACGCTGCCACTGTGCCATATCAAATGCTGCCACTGTGCCATATCAAATGCTGCCACTGTGCCATCAAATGCTGCCACTGTGCCCCATCAAATACAGCTACTGTGGCCCATCTTATGCAGCCACTGTGCCCATCTTATGCAGCCACTGTTCCCCATCAAATGCAGCCACTGTGCCCCATCAAATGCAGCCAATGTGCAGCATCATATGCAGCCTCAATGTGCCCCATAAAATACAGCCTCAATGTGCCCCATAAAATGCAGCCTCTCGGTGCCCCATCAAATGCAGCCTCACTGTGCCCCATCAAATGCAGCCTCCCTGTGCCCATCAAATTCAGCCTCACTGTGCCCATCAAATGCAGCCTCCCTGTGCCCATCAAATTCAGCCTCACTGTGCCCATCAAATGCAGCCTTACTGTGCCCATCAAATTCAGCCTCACTGTGCCCCATCAAATGCAGCCTTATGAACTGTACACATGATCGGTTTTACCAATAAAAACAGTCCGATGGACTGTTTTCATCGGACAAACCGATCGTGTATGGGCCCCATCAGTCTTTTTTCCATTGGTGAGAAAAATTAGAACATGTTTTAAATTTATCCGATGGAAAAAAAAAACATAGCAAATTCCGATCGTCTGTGTGGAACTCCATCGGAGAAAAAACCCACGCATGCTCAGAATCAAGTCAAAGCATGCTCAGAAGCATTGAACTTAATTTTTCTCGGCTCATCGGAGTGTTTTACGTCACGGCGTTTTGGACAGTCGAATTTTTGACTGATGGTGTGTAGGCAAGACTGATGGAAGTCAGCTTCATCGGAATTTCGATGGAAAAATCCATCGGATTTGAATCCATAGGAAATCCAATCGTGTGTACAGGGCTTTACTGTGCCCATCAAATGCAGCCTCACTGTGCCCCATCAAATGCAGCCTCACTGAGCCCCATTAAACACAGCCACTGTGCAATATCAAATGCTGCCAGTGTGCCCCCCCCCCCCCGCCTCGCCGTCTGTACTTACCCTGTCTCGGTAGAGGTGGGACAGCTCCTCGATGTCTTCTCCCGTCCTCTGCTATGATTGGACGCCTGATAAGTGTCCAATCACAGCGCCTGTCGTTTCAGCCAATCAGGTGACGGGTAACCGATCCGGGCACCTGATTGACGGAGCCGCATCACATGAGATGCGGCTCTGAGCTCAGCTGTGTGTATTTTAATTTGTGACAACGTTGTCCCATTGTATCCTGGTGCTTTGGAGGGTTGCTGGCCAATGGTCGGCAGACCAGCAATATTGTTGTGCATTATATTCAATTAATAAAGTTTTTTGTATTTTCACAATACCGCAGCTGGTTCTTAGATCCCTTCTCTTCGAGTGGTCGCTGCTGACCCTCGGTTTGTTTTTACTTTAACTAAACAAAAGGCCCACCTTTGAAGTTGAACCAATTACAGCATTGCTAACACAACACTCGAAGCTTTAAACACACTTCCCTCCAACTGAAATACACTTCTAATTGAAATATATTCATAATTACAATATTTTACAGCTATTAATGTAGATTTCACATAAACTCATAAGGCAACATAATCTTTTATATGTCTATACATTTAAGAACATTTGATGTACTGATTTGAATTTGTGGAAGATTATTACAGTAGTTTGGCTGTTTTTTATTATTGTAAATAAGGAGAATTAAACCAAGGCTAAGGCAAGAGCATGGTATTTGACACAAATTTACTCATTTAAAATACCTTGTTGCCAGACCATAAAATTCAACAAGACTATTCCCATAAGATTATATGTACATGTAAAGGCTAAATTGCCACTTACAGAAAATAGCAGCCAAGGGATAGATAGATATAGATAGGTATTAAAAAACCTGTGCAAATTTAGAAAAATGGCCATTAATTTTATTGTCATTCCTACATATTTGGGCTCCCTAAGAAGCCTGGCCAGAAAACTCCCAGTTAGCAACCTCCACATCCTGCCTTGTTGCTTAGAAGTGTAAATCGGTTGGATGCCCCCTCCCAACATTACCGGAGCCTCGAGGGTGCACAAATAGCCCACAGGTATGACAATAAAATGAATAAACATTTTACAAATATCTACTAGGGCCCCCTGACAAATAAACTACAGTGGAACCTTGGATTATGAGCATAATGCGTTCCAGGAGAATGCGTGTAATCCAAAGCACTCGCACATCAAAGCTAGTTTCCCCATAGAAGTCAATGAAAATGAAAATAATTTGTTCCACATTGACTTCTATGGCATGCAATAGCGCATTTGTGGCCAGAGGTGGGGTTGGGGCACCGGAGAGACTCGGAAATACTCGGAGACCATTCGGCTGCATTAGAAAACCCTCAGGAATGCTCGGAAACACTCGGGAATGGAGTATTTCCGAGTGTTTTCGAGTTTTTCCGAACGCCTCCGACCAGCTCTGGTGCCCCCGCATCTCGGGCCAAATGCGGTACTGCACACTGCAGAGGTTTGAATCCTGCTCGTTTTGCGAGACAACACTCACAAACCGAGTCAGGATTTAAAAAAAAAAAAATTGCTCGTATTGCAAAGCGCTCGTTAACTGCGTTACTCGCAATCCGAGGTTCTTTTTATTTTTTGCGCTATAAGCAAAAGAACAGCGACAATTTTGAAAAAAACATAATATCTTTTACTTTTTGCTATAATAAATATCCCACATTTTTTTTTCCAAAAAACTAATTTTGACTTCAGTTTAGGCTGATATGTATTCTTCTATATATTTTTGGTAACAAAAAAAATCACAATAAGCGTATATTGATTGGTTTGCGCAAAAGTTATAGTGTCTACAAAATAGGGGATAGAATCATGGCATTTTTATTATTTATTTTTTTACTAGTAATGGCGGCGATCTGCGATTTTTATGGGGACTGCGATATTATGGCAGACAGATCGGACACTTTTGACCCATTTTTGGGACCATTGACAATTTTACAGCGATTAGTGCTATAAAAATGCATTGATTACTGTAAAAATGTCACTGGCAGGGAAGGGGTTAACACTAGGGGCGATCAAGGGGTTAACTGTGTTCCATCTGCATGTTCTAATTGAAGGTGGGATGGGACTTACTAGGGGAAATGACAGATCGCTGTTCATACTTTATATGATCAGTCATTTCTCCCCTAAGAGAACTGGGATCTGTGTGTTTACACACACAGATCCCGGTTCTCGCTGTGTCACGAGTGATCGCGGGTGCCTGGCGGTCATCGCGCCCGCCGGGCACTTGCATTCGGCTCCGGGGGCGAGCAGCGGGCAAGTGCGTGTGCCTCTGGTGGAGCGTGCGCGCCCCTAGTGGCCACAGGGCAAAGCGACGTAATATAGTGTTGTTTCGCCCAGCCGAGCCATGCTGCCGAAATTAAAACTGCGGCGGATGGTCGGCAAGTGGTTAAGGTGTTCCAATTTCTCAACTCAGAACACTGAGATGTATGCAATAAGCAACCATATGTGCATACCTTCCATTATTTTGAGATGGGAATGAGGAACAACTTCTAGCAAATGCATGTAGGAATAGGACACGCCCCCTGCCACACTCCTTTAACCACATCAGCCCCGGACCATTTTGGCTGGTTAAAGACTAGGCCACTTTTTGCGTCGCTTTAACTGACAATTGCGCGGTCAGGCGACGTGGCTCCCAAACAAAATTGACGTCCTTTTTTCCCCACAAATAGAGTTTTTTTTTTGTGGTATTTGATCACCTCTGCGGTTTTTATTTTTTGCGCTATAAGCAAAAATAGAGCGACAGTTTTGAAAAAAATTCAATTTCTTGTTCATACATCACGGGACACAGAGCGGCATAGTCATTACTATGTGGGTTATATAGAATTACCTTCAGGTGCTGGCACTGGCAACTTCCAAAACAGGAAGTACCCTCCCCTATATAAGCCCCTCCCATCCGGGAGCACCTCAGTTTTTTGCCAGTGTCTAAGGTGTTGGCCAAGGTTAACATGTATTCATCTGGGCTTGTGTACAGGTTCTCTGGGCCTTAGCAAGCTATTCCGGATCCGACCAAAAAAGCTTCATAGCTAAACGGTCGGTACCCGGGCCTTGCAGAGAAGAGCAGGGTTTTGCCTGTAATGCCTCTCTTAGGAGGGCTGGACCCTGGGATCCAGAGCTCTGGTCATACCCAAAACCAAGAGGCTATCTGTGCAGGGTGCTATACAGGTCCAGGGGAGTGGAATCCTTGGGAACCCGGTCCCTGAAGGTCTAGTACAATGCCTGCCGTGAGAGGTGAAGTTTGGGCTTCTGTGGACCAAACAAAGTCCTGCGGCGGGGAAAAGGTAAGTGGGGGCCCCTCAGGAACTTGGTTCTATTGAGGGGACCCCCAAGCCTAATATGTCTTTCTGCCTGTTACCTAAAGGTATTCCCGCTAATAGCTGTATATGCCTAAGAAATCCTAGAAATGTCTTTTCATAAAGGAAGTTTTAAAAACTGTAAACCTAGAAATGTTTTTCATAAAGGAGGTTTTAAAAAAAAAAAAAAAAAAAATGACAAAAGTGCGGTACCTGTGTTTGCCCACTAGAGGCCGCTGTGGAACGTCTTTTTTTCTTGGGACTATTCCTTCCATGGTGAAAGTCCAGGCAGATGAGTGAGCTCTCTATCAGGGAAGCTGCATTCCTCTGTCATGCTGCCAAGTAGTTTCCTTCCATCCCCGAGTCCTGGTGAAACAGGGACCCTGGCTCCTCTCCCTACATGGCGCCAAGAGCGCACACGTGCACGCGCGCGCGTGCGCACACACGCTTTCTTTTTATAAGATTTAGCTTCAAAAAAAGGGGCGGAGCCTGGCGGATGACGCGCTCTGTGCGCCCAGCGCTTCTGCGCATGTGCGGGCGTCCCAGCAAGATAAAAGGACTCAGTCCACGCTGCTTGCTATGGACACAGAGCATGAAAAGGAGCTGGTAGCATGGTATAGGGGCTTACAGCGGGCGGTTGATACAGGCATCCCCAGAAAGACGCATTAGTAGACACCCACTGATGTACATAGCAGCAAATTGCATTAGACTATTTCAGTAAAGGGGTGTATTGCGGCTGGAATACCTCAGATTTGAACTAAGGAATATGTCGCCTAAAAAACTCTGAGATATACCTCTCAGGAAGTGTAGGGGGTCTCCATCGGGCTCTGAGGATCTGGAGCAGTCATCTGCACCTTCCTCCCCTGAGAAATCAGAGGTTAATACCCATAAGGAACCCCCGGGAGTGCCAGGTACTGCGGCTGTCCTCAGTCCACCTGCTCCTGCATATATAACAGAGGAGGTTTTTGCCTCAACTCTGGAGGGATTGGAGCAGAGATTGGCAGCATTGATCGCTTCTTCTCTACAGGAAAGAAAGCGCGCCAGATCTCCATCCCCTCCATTAGAGTGCCTGTTGGCAGAGCAACAGTCCCAGGAAGGGACTGACCTTCCTGAAGGGGATCAGGAGGAGGTTAACTCTGTTTTTGAGGAATCGACAGTAGATGAACCATTTTCAGCATCACAGACTGAAAGATTGTGGGTCCAGACCCTAACTGACATGGTTCGATCTGCATTTAAAATGCCTCTTGTTGAACCATCAACTACTGCTGTCTCCTCGTTGGGGTCGCTAAAAGCTCCCCAGATTAATTGCTCCTTTCCAATTCATCCATTATTGGAAGGACTTATATACCAGGACTGGGAACATCCTGATAAACTATTTGTTCCACCTAAGAAATTTCAGGTGATCTATCCCATGGAGGAAAAATTCACCCAGAGATGGAATGTTCCTACGGTGGACGCAGCCATTTCTTCTGTGAACAAATCACTGACATGTCCAGTAGATAATGTTCAAATGTTCAAAGATCCAGTAGATAAAAAATTGGAATCTTTATTAAAATCTGCTTTTTCCACAGCAGGGGCTGTTACACAGCCAGCAGTGGCAGCTATTGGGGTCTGCCAAGCTTTAAAGGATCAAATGAAAATGGTCCTGAGGGATTTGCCAGACCAGCAGGCCCAGGCTCTGGCTGATCTGCCTAGAGCATTATGCTTTGCGGTTGACGCCATCAAGGATTCTATCCATCAGGCCTCCCGCCTCACGCTGTCTTTGGTACATATGCGTAGGCTTCTGTGGCTCAAGAACTGGTCTGCTGAGGCTCCCTGTAAGAAGCTCTTAGTTAGCTTCCCATTTCATGGAGAACGCCTTTTTGGCGAAGACCTGGATAAATATATCCAGAAGATTTCCAGTGGTAAAAGTACTCTCTTACCAATTAAAAAGAGGTCTAGGGGTCCGTCTTTTAAGAGGACTACCTCTCCTATCCCTGGGACGTCTGCTACTAAGCAGTTCCGACGGCCTCCTCGGTCAAACTCAGGAGGTAAAAATCAGGGACATTCACAGGGTAATAAAAAGCCCTGGATCCGAACAGGTACTAAACCAGCCTCCAAGTCAAGCCTATGAAGGGCTGCCCCCACTCAAACGGGTGGGGGGAAGACTTCAGTTGTTCACAGAGACCTGGCGGGAGACGATCAAAGACAGATGGTTGCTCTCCGCAGTAACTCGGGGATACAAGTTGGAGTTAAAAGAGTCTCCTCCTTCCCATTTTATGTGGTCAGGCATGCCAAAAGACCCTCTGAAAAGAAGGTGTCTCCTAGTGGCGTTAGAACAACTATTGCTCCAAGGAGTAATTATGGAGGTTCCTATGGAAGAGTGGGGGTTGAGTTTCTACTCAAACCTTTTCACAGTCCCGAAACCAAACGGGGACATAAGACCCATATTGGACCTAAAGAGTCTAAACAAATTTCTAAACGTCCGGTCCTTCCGGATGGAGTCGATCCGATCGGTCACCGCTGCCCTACAGGGGGAGGAATGGTTAGCCTCGATCGACATCAAAGATGCTTACTTGCATGTTCCCATCTTTCCAGGTCATCAAAAATTTCTACGCTTTGCAGTAGAAGGGCGCCATTTTCAGTTCAGAGCCTTACCATTCGGTCTGGCCACAGCACCACGAGTGTTCACAAAAATTCTGGCCCCACTGTTGGCCGATCTAAGAACACGAGGTGTAACGATAATGGCATACCTACACGACCTGTTGTTGATGGACCACTCAGTTGCCAAGCTAGAAGTGGTAATTGTCGATACAATCAAGTATCTAGAATCTCACGGTTGGGTCATCAACCTGGACAAGTCAGCCCTACAGCCAGTGAAAAACCTGGTATATCTAGGGCTACGGCTGGATTCAGACCAGAGGAAGATTTTCTTACCTCTAGACAAGGTATCCTCTTTGAGGGGCTTGGTCCGTCTGCTTTGTGCAAAAAGACAGCCATCCATACGCCTGTGCATGAGGCTGCTAGGAAAGATGGTAGCATCATTCGAAGCTGTGCCATACGCCCAATTCCACTCAAGGAATTTACAGAGGGCCATATTGTCAGCCTGGAATGGAAAAATTCAGGCTCTAGACTTCCCGATGGCTTTGTCCCCTTCCGTTCGGAAGAGTCTCTGCTGGTGGTTGATCCCCCAGAATCTCCAGAAGGGAAAACCCTTCAGTCCGATATCCTGGAAGGTGGTCACTACAGATGCCAGCCTTATAGGCTGGGGGGCAGTACTGGAGCAATGGTCTCTCCAGGGCAGATGGTCAAATGTAGTAAAAACCCTGCCCATCAATCTCTTACAGATACGAGCAGCCCGGTATGCCCTAGTAGCCTGGGCATCCAGACTCCAAGGGTTCCCTGTCAGAATTCAATCAGACAATGCCACAGCAGTGGCATATATCAATCATCAGGGAGGCACCAGGAGTTGTGCAGCCCAGAGGGAAGTAAGTCACATCCTGGAATGGGCAGAAAAGCATGTCCCATGTATGTCAGCTGTCTTCATTCCAGGGGTGGAGAATTGGAAGGCGGACTTTCTTAGTCGCCAACAGTTATGCCCAGGGGAATGGTCCCTTCATCCCGAGGTCTTCCGAGCAATATGTCAGCGGTGGGGAACACCGGATGTAGATCTGCTAGCATCCAGATTCAACGCAAAGGTGGACAGATTTGTCACCCGGACAAGGGATCCCCTCGCTTGCGGCTCGGATGCTCTGGTGTTCCCTTGGAATCAGTTCAGACTGATATATGCATTCCCTCCGCTACAATTGTTGCCTCGACTCCTTCGCAGAGTCAGGTTGGAAAAGAAGCCGGTGATCTTGGTGGCTCTAGCGTGGCCCCGAAGGGCCTGGTACGCGGAGATCATCAAAATGTCTGTGGGGAGTCCTTGGACCCTTCCACGTCGTCCGGACCTGCTTTCGCAAGGGCCAATATACCACCCTTCCTTACTAACTCTAAGTTTAAGGGCCTGGCTATTGAATCCCACATCCTAAAGAAGAGAGGTCTCTCTAACTCTGTGGTATCAACTATAATCAATGCCAGGAAGCCTGTATCCAGGCAGATCTACTATAGAGTTTGGAAGGCGTACATCACTTGGTGCGAGGCCAGAAAGTGGCATCCACGTAAGTACGTTATAGGCAGAATTCTGGACTTCCTACAGTGGGCTGTAGACAGGAAGTTTGCCTTAAGTACTATCAGGGGTCAGGTTTCGGCCTTATCAATACTATTTCAAAGGCCCCTGGCTATGCATTCACTTGTCAAATCCTTTATGCAAGGGGTGACTCGTATTATTCCACCGATTAAAGCTCCCATATGTCCATGGGATCTAAATTTGGTTCTGTCGGTTCTGCAGAAGCAGCCATTTGAACCTTTGCGGCACATTTCCTTGGTTCTACTCACCAAAAAATTGATATTTTTAGTAGCCATATGCTCGGCTAGAAGAGTGTCGGAATTAGCCGCCATGTCCTGTAAAGAGCCATGTCTGGTTATTCATGAGGACAGAGTAGTATTACGTCCTCACCCAGCCTTTCTTCCTAAGGTGGTATCGAGGTTTCACTTGAACCAGGATGTGGTTCTTCCTTCTTTTTCCCCAAACCGAGCTCGGTAGAGGAAAAGTTATTGCATTCTTTGAATGTAGTAAGAGCAGTTAAAGCTTATCTAAAGGCCACTGCTCAGATTCGTAGAACGGATTCTTTGTTTGTTCTGCCAGAAGGCCCCAGAAAGGGTCAGGCAGCATCAAAATCTACTTTAGCCAAGTGGATTCGACAGGTCATAATACAAGCCTATGGCTTGAGAAGTAGACCGCCTCCGTTCAAAGTTAGGGCGCACTCCACGAGAGCAGTTGGAACTTCATGGGCAGTGCATCACCAGGCCTCCCTGGCTCAAATTTGTAAAGCCGCAACATGGTCTTCAGTACACACGTTTACTAGGTTCTACCAGGTGGACGTTAGAAGTCAGGAGGATGTCGCCTTTGGGCGCAGTGTGTTGCAGGCCGCAAAAGATCCTCATGCCTGATGGCGCCCAGCTTATGTATGGTGTATCCCCCCCCTCATTTGGCATTGCTTTGGGACGTCCCACATAGTAATGACTATGCCGCTCTGTGTCCCGTGATGTATGAACAAGAAAGTAGGATTTTTAAAACAGCTTACCTGTAAAATCCTTTTCTTGGAGTACATCACGGGACACAGAGCTCCCACCCCTCTTTTGGGGACACGTATTGCTTTGCTACAAAACTGAGGTGCTCCCGGATGGGAGGGGCTTATATAAGGGAGGGTACTTCCTGTTTTGGAAGTTGCCAGTGCCAGCACCTGAAGGTAATTCTATATAACCCACATAGTAATGACTATGCCGCTCTGTGTCCCGTGATGTACTCCAAGAAAAGGATTTTACAGGTAAGCTGTTTTAAAAATCCTACTATTTTTTACTTTTTGCTACAATAAATTTCCACAAAAAATATATAAAAAACATTTTTTTTCCTCAGTTTAGGCCGATACGTATTCTTCTACATATTTTTGGTAAAAAAAAATTGCAATCAACGTTTATTGATTGGTTTGCGCAAAAGTTATAGCGTTTACAAAATAGGGGATAGTTTTATGGCATTTTTATTAATTTTTTTTTTTTTTTACTAGTAATGGTGGCGATCAGTGATTTTTTTCGTGACTGCGACATTATGGCGGACACATCGGACACTTTTGACACATTTTTGGGACCATTGACATTTTTACAGCGACCAGTGCTATAAAAATGCACTGATTACTGTGAAAATGACACTGGCAGTGAATGGGTTAACCACTAGGTGGCGCTGTAGGGGTTAAGTGTTCCCTGCATAGTGTTTCTTACTTTAGGGGGGATGGGCTCTGTGTCACATGACACTGATCTCTGCTTCGAGTACACAGAGCCGAGATCAGTGTCATTGTCACTAGGCAGAGCCGGGAGATGCTTGTTTACACAAGCATCTCCTCGCTCTATTCCCCTTGTGAGACAATCGCGGTCCGACTCACGGGGATGGCGGCAGGGTCGCGAGCGCGCCGCCACTGACGGCGCACGCACGACCACACAGACAGGCACTTAAAGGGGACGTACAGGTACGTTGATGTGCCTGTCTGTGCCATTCTGCTGACGTAAATGTACAGGAGGCGGTCGGCAAGTGGTTAAGGGAGAATTAATAAAAAAAAAAGGTTAATTAAACCCACAAGGGCTTTTTTTTACCACTACTATTCCTTTATTTTGGCTTTTAAAATTTACAAATGCAGCAATTTTGAATATGGATGAAAGGTTTAGCACTGTAAAACACTTTTTGAAAGATAAAAAGTGCATTTTATATACAGCTTTATAGATCAGACCAAAATGAGGGACAAATGAGGGGGGGAAGAGTAAGGTGACCAGATTTTGTAAATGAAATCCGGGGACATATTTTTTTTTTTACTAGTAATGGCGGCAATCAGCGACTCTCTTCCCGTTGCCGCCGCCGCTCGCCTCACAGTCTGTCAAGTCTCACTCTCCGGGCCCCCGGCTACTACTGGGTGGGGAGTGGAGGAAGATCACTCCGCCAGAGAAGGCAAGGAGATAAGCAGGCAGGCGGTTGGCCAGGACTTGAGCCAAGGCAGAAGAACATGCAAGCGGAGCTGAATGGGCATTCACCCGAAACTGAAGAAATATTCCCTCCGCTCCGACCAGCACATGATCATCAGAAAGGGGCACAGATAATGGAAAAAATACACCCCCTAGTAAGAGTGGCGGATCGGGGGGGTGCAATTCAGATTTTTTTTTATTTTTTATTCTGCACTGACTGTTTTTGAAATTGCCCCAGGCCCTGTTAAAATCCAATCCGGGGACAAAACCGGGGACAGACTTGGTCCGGGGACAGTGTCCTCAATCCGGGGACTGTCCCCTGAAACCGTCTGGTCACCCTAGGGAAGAGGGACAGAAGGACTTTGCTCCAAATCAGTATGTATGTATGTGTCACTGTGACAACAGTTCCTGTGCTACCTTTAGGCTAGTGCCTGAATTGCCATTTTGCCTGTCATGACTTGGCCATCAGAATTCCTCCATTCTATGTACTCATTCATTGAAACAGAGTTGTTAAATTAACAATGCCAAGTTTTTTCTTTCTAAACATTATTGGGACGTTGGCACACTATTATCTGTGTATATCCACTGGGTCACCCTGTGAGGATACACTCTAAATCTGCAACTTTTGTTTAACAACACCATGTGTCGAGGACAATTCATACAAATGTGTCACGTTAAGTTTTTGCATTGTTGACTCTTCCAGCGTGATCCTTGGTGCTTGTCCTTGAAGTTGTGGATGGTGCCAACTGCCATGAATTATGTTGTAGAGTTGTGCAGCCAACCGCAGTGGTTATAATAGATTGGAACAGGAGTAAACAAACTGATCTGAGTGAGTATTTAAAGGCCTTGCTAAAATTTCCAAACACAATGCCAGCTTTAATACCATGTAAGTACCAGTATAATTTACTGGTTCTGCTTATTGTCATCTCCCGGCAAAGCGTTCCATTTAGATTCTCTTTTGTTACTATTTTTGCGAAAGAGCTATTTTCTGTATACACAAAATGTTCTCAGAAGCAGTAGTTGTCTACATCTGAACTCCAGCATGACATAAACATACAATTTAGTGTAGTTCGGTATTTACTACAATTGTGCTTTAAAAAGAACTGATATAATATGTACCTCATCATATCTTAAAGTGGTTGTAAACACCTGCAAAAGGCATAATGAGCTAGTATGCATTACATACTAGCTCATTACGAAATACTTACCTTAGAACGATGATGTTGCAGCGGTCCCCGTACACCGCTGTGACGGACGACATGTCTCCAGAATGTTACTTTATCCTTTACAACTACTTTTGCCTACAGGTAAGCCTATAATAAGGCTTACCTGTAGGTACTGTGAATTTCTCCTAAACTTGCACAGTTTAGGAGATATTTACTGTATACCCATGTGTCGACCGCATCGGCACATGCGCACTGAAGAAATAGCTCGTACAGATCGTGGCTCCGGCCAATCACAGCGCCGGAGCCCAAGATGACGTCACTCCCGTGCATGCGGGCAGAAGCCAGTCACGGCACAGCAGCTGAAAAACGGCACGTACGAGCCGTTTCTTCAGTGCAAGTTTCTTCAGTGCAAGTTTCCAGATTCTCAACCGTGCCCGTTCGGTGAGAATACTATTCCAGTACTTGCGTCCGTTACTCACTGTGGTCCCTGGTAATAAGGTGGATGGTCCCTTTGTGGCGACAGCTTTCCCTCTACCTTTGACCACGACAGGTTCTCCGGCCGGCAGAACCGTCACTTCTGGTTGGACTGCAAGCCGCATCCCCAACACTGCGCTGCTCTCTCACGTCTGGATAGGCCCTCAGACAGCCTAGCAGTCAGATGCCCCTGGGATAGGCCCAATCTCCAGCCTAGCAACACGACGCATGTCCACCCAGACAGCCATCCAGGTGGCACAGAACATAGATCACCTGACCTCACCCAAATATATATAGGTGCTCCCAGCAGGCCAAGGGATTCAAGAAAACCCCTGCCCATTGGCTGAGATACCCCATATACCCATAACCTGACCTTTGGTTGCCCTTCTCGTATCTAGTACCACCAAGTACCCGGCCACCTAGTGGTAGAAGAGAAAAGTGCAACAAGACCAAATTTAGGGAGAAATCAATAGATCTCTAACAATCAACCAGGATAACTACTCCTGGCAAGTAAATTTGTGAGGAGCATTCCTGCCTAAACTCCAGGGTGCTACATAGAGGTAGAAGCTGTAGGGCTTGTCTACAGAAGTGTCACAATGTGATCCAACGACCGCAGGTGTAATGCACTGCAGGCTCCTGTGAAAAAATAAAATAAACTGACATCCGTGAAGGGGTTAAATGTGAATCAACTGCTACAAAACACTGAAAGGTAAAACCAAAACCTGAGTGTGCATAATTATAAAAAAAAAAGTAGTGCTGAGCTGTTGATAGAATTAAATGCAAAAGTATAAAAACTCACAAGCATAAAAACAATGGTGATAAGTGCAAAGTGCAAAATATTGTGCAACTGGCAAACTAATATATAACACAATGCAAAATAATCATGGAAAAAACTTCAAATAGTACAAGTGCAAATAACATCTGCTCTGAAACAATCACATCTGCTGTGAAATATGTAAAATAAGCATAAAATGGAATGCAAAGGTGCATAGGTGAACGTGGTAAATGACAAAGTGTGATGCTAAAAGAAAAAAAAGAAAAGTCCAAAATGTGCAATCGCACATAAAAAGTGATGCGTGCAAGGTGATGGCTTCTTCAGTGCCTAGACACTGTCTAGTACTCCATCCTCCACTTCTCTCTGCTGACAACTCACCCCAGTGGCATGTTACCTCAGCTTATATAGGAGGCCCACCCCCTGCCAATACCAAGTAGGGATTGGTCAGGGCTCCCACATGAGCTGCCTGCCACTCCTATCCCAGGCCCTGCCTCCTTCCCTAGAACAATTTCCCTAGAGACAGGGGAGGCGCCTCAGAACCAGAGCACAGGTGGCCACACCCAGGGCTTATTTTCAGGGGGAACGCGGGGGAAAGCAGTTCCGGCACCTCCAGCACTAAGGGTCTATTGTTGCTGAGGAGGTCTGCTGTTGCTGGGGGGGACCTATTTTTGCTGGGGGTGGGTCTTATATTGCGGGGGGTCAGTTGTTGCTGGGAGAGATCTACTGTTGAGGGAGCGGTCCATTGTTGCTGGCTGCCAGGGAGTCTGTTGATGCTGGGGGGTGAATTCTGTTGCGTGTGGTCCATTGTTGTTGGGGAGGAGCTATTGTTGCTGGCGGGGGGGGGGCTCTATTGTTACTGGCTGCAGGAGATCTAATGTACTACTTTTCTTGTGATCATTACCAAATTCCATACAAATTACAATTGGAAGCACCTACAAAATTATACTTGGTTCTGTATTCTCTATGTAGCGGCCTCACCCTCTCTCTCTTCTTTAACAGTTACTTTGGCTTCGGTCTAGGGGTACCTTGAAGGGGAGAGCGAGGTGCGCCACGGCCCATGTCCTCTAGATTACTGCGTGTAGAGGTGAAGGCCAGAATCAGATTACACCCGGGCTGTGTATACGCTCAGAGCCAGGTCTGTTCTGCTGATAACCCCCCTTTGCTCCCAGTAATTGGAGTACCGCACACTGAAAAAGGTCCAAAACGTATTTATTCCATAACGACAAACAAATAGTCATTTGCGAGCAGACAGTTTGAGACCCATAGAACAGTTCAGTATTGGTGGGGAGTAGGTCAAGGCACAATCCTCAAAGAAACTAAACCATTGAGGTTTCACGGTTGCTAAGCACAGTGGCTGTTAAATGGACTTTTGGTACAGAGTCTCTTCCAGCGACGTTGCAGCCCCCGTCAGGGGGAAGACATCCCTACAAGGGAGTTACCAGAGGCCCCGCCGTCACCGGATTAATGCTGTCCCGGGCTATTCGGAAGGGTTACACTCCCCGGCCTCTTCGCCTCAGATACGGGTCCCAACACCTTAGGGCCCCTCGGACTCCTCCATCCTCGCGGAACCCAGTCGAAGTTACTGGGTCCCAGGCCTTGGCCGTAGTACCTCACCCCAGGCTTAAGGTGCCTGGGATGGACTTCATCCCTCGCTCCGGCCAGGTCAAGGGCACCTGGGCCCGGAACTCCGGAACGCCAGCACCCAGGCTGAAGGTGCCTGGGCGCGGCCGCGTCCTCCAACTCTGAACCCCGAGGTCAGGGCGTCCGCCCCTTTTATCTCCTCTCCCTTTGCGTCACAGCGGGTTCCCCGCCCCGCTGTACCAGCGCCAGGAAAGGACAAAAAGGTGCAGTCTTGCGGTGCAGGTTCAACTCCGACCCAGGGCGACAACGCCACCTGCAGGCCACAGGGAACCTTGCAGCACCAGAGTCCTCCAAGAACCACAAAAGGGATTCTCAGATTCCCTAACAATTAGTACATCTGGGTTAAATAACCCAGATGCTCCCCCACCAAATTTAAATACCCGCTACATCTAAAAAAGGCAGTACTGGTCTGGGAGGTGGGTAGGGCGGTAAAACCAAGGAATGGTGCTCAGAGGTGGAGAAAAGATGTGAATCAGGCCTCATGTACACTGCTGGTGGTAAACGGACGTTTAGGAGCAGTTGGGCATTTTTTTCAACTGCTCCTGAACTCTCCTCTATGTTATCTTATCACTACATGTATACAGGGTCGTTTATAGTTGTTTCTAGGCAGTTGTGTTTAGAGGCTTTTTCTTGAACCCAAAAAAAATGCGTTCAGAAGCTGTGTTTAGAGGCA
The DNA here is from genome assembly GCA_029206835.1 of Rana muscosa. Lineage (NCBI taxonomy): Eukaryota > Metazoa > Chordata > Amphibia > Anura > Ranidae > Rana > Rana muscosa. The sequence goes on from JARGYO010005626.1 coordinate 117,429,248, forward strand.
GTTGAAGCGCCAAACGTGGCTAAATACGGCAACTTGTGTTTAGCAGTGTTTCGTTTACAGACGTTTTTCATTTTACCAAAAAAATAAAATATTTTTATTCAAGTGCTTCTAGACACAAATGCGGCTAAACGCGGCATGTAAACGCGGTTAAACGGCCGTTTTTAGACACTGGTTTCTAGCTGTCAAGGTAAATTGTTTAGGAGAGTTTGAACAACGTCCCGTGTGCATGAAGCCTCAGGAAGCAGGAGTTCCTGCACCTATTCTCTAAGAAAAAAAGCCCTGGCCACACCCACTGCTACACTGAAAACTCCCAGTCCCAGACCAAAACAAACAGGCCTAGCTTAGTGCACAGGCCTGCCTAAATTTGCCTGTACTGATACCTGAAACCTATAAAATATCATTCTAGCACCTACCAAAAGGTAGTGGGTGCTACATCAGTTTCCAGTAACCCACCACATTGCAGCAGTATGGGAGAGGCAGAATTTTAATTCAAACGTCTCTATTGCTTTGCATAGTGCTGTCAGTCTACCACTCAATAGATTCTTATAGGATGGAAGAGCATAAAGAAGAATTACAGTATATTATCCCACACTACCTGTTCTGGGTTGTGTGGTATAAATCAAGATCTAGTGGATGGCTGCAAGCAACCAAATTGTGTTCCCACAATGTTAATAACTAAAAAAAACAAATAAATGTTGCTGCGCCTATTCCCTTGTTTGTGCATAGTAATACATCAATTATATCAAATCATTCCATGTATAAACTTTCATGATAATCTAAAAGCTGTACTAGTGATAATGATGTCAAAATTGTAAATATATACGATCAAAACTTTTCGTAGTGTCCCATTAGATATACTGTGCATTATATATACTGTATAATAATCCATTTGACACATCCAAGATTAGGGTTGCCACCTTTTCTTCAAGTCAAACCCGAACACTTTAGCGGCGCACAGCAATTATTTTTTTATAGTATAAACTATACGTATATTTTGCTATTAAATACCATTTCTAAACATATGAAGTTAATAACAAGAGTTCCCCTTTACATCAGAGTCCACAGAGTTCCCCTTTTACATCTAAACTTGAAGAGTTCCCTTTCACTGTAAGGGGGGACTCTGCAGATTCTGATGTAAGGGAGAACTCTGGAACCTCTAACACAAGGGATGCTCTGGGAACCCTGAATTAAGTGTAGCGACCTCACCTCTGCCTCCCTCTTCTCTTCTCGGTCAATGGCTCTCGTCTAGGGGACCAGGGAGGAGAGTGTGGCGCACCACCAGCTCGTATACTCTTGTGTGCAGAGGTGTGAGCTATAACCTTTTACCTTCGGGCCCGTGTCCCTGTCCAGAGCCAAAACTTCCCTTGAGGATGATTCCCACCCTGCACGCAGGTGGAGGTAGGACCCTTTTAACTCCCAGAAAGTCAAGTTCCACACCACTGAAAGTCCAACACTTATTTATTCTTCAGAGCAATAAATAGTCCTTTGAGAGCGACTGGTTAGACATAGAACAGTTTAGAACACAGTAGGGAGGAGGTCTAGGCACAAACTTGAACTTGGGTTCTCTCCTGTTCCGTTATAGCGCGAACAGGCTTGGTGCACAGTCGCTGCCATCGACCGTGAGGGGGGTCCCTGCCACAGACCAGATGAATAAGGCCTCTGCCACAGACCTGGTTGTTGGGTCTCTGCCACCGACCTGATTCACGATGGGTCCCTGCCACAGACCATGAGAACGTGGACTACCTTCTATGAGCAATGGCCCCTGTCAGAGAGAGGACATCCATCCGGACAGTTACCAGAGGCCCCGCCGTCACCAGCAAATGCTGCACTGGGTCTTCGGAAGGGTCACCTCCCTGGCCTCCTCGTCCCAGATTTGGGTGTCCAAACCGGAGGACACCCTAGGACAGGGCTCGACAAACCTCGGGCGCCAGGTCGCCATTGCGACTAGAATTAGCGACCTGGCGCCTGGGGCAGCACAGCTGGGGAATCCTGTCTCTCCGTGCCCCCCCCTCCGCGCCGCGGGATCGCGTCGGGCCGCGCCGGCCGGTAATTGAGGCCGCGGCTTTGCGGCCTCCTGCAGGCCTATGCTTCCTTCTGTGATCTAGCGCCATCTTGTGGTGGCCGTTGGTATGACAAGACAAACAGCAATGCTAATGGAGTTTCCCTGTCTGTTTTCACTGCCATCTCCTTCCCTCTAATTAGAACCCCCAAACATTTTATATATTTTTTATTCTAACACCCTAGAGAATAAAATGGCGGTCGTTGCAATACTTTCTGTCACACCGTATTTGCGCAGCGGTCTTACAAGCGCACTTTTTTGGGAAAAAATACACTTTTTTTTAATAAAATAAGACAACAATAAAGTTAGCCCAATTTTTTTTAATATTGTGAAAGATAATGTTACGCTGAGTAAATTGATACCCAACATGTCACGCTTCAAAATTGCGTCCGCTCGTGGAATGGCGACTAACTTTTACCCTTTAAAATCTCCATAGGTGACGTTTAAAGAATTCTACAGGTTGCATGTTTTGAGTTACAGAGGAGGTCTAGGGCTAGAATTATTGCTCTCGATCTACCGATCGCGGCGATACCTCACGTGTGGTTTGAACACCGCTTTCATATGCGGGCGCTACTCACGTATGCGTTCGCTTCTGCGCACGAGCTCGGCGGGACGGGGCGCGTTCCTGGCTCCTAACTTTTTTAACTGGCTCCTAGATTCCAAGCAAATTTGTCAAGCCCTGCCCTAGGAGCCCTCGATCCCTTGCGGGACCCAGTCAAAGGTACTGGGCCCCAGACCTCCATAGTGTACCTCACCCCAGACCAAAGGTGTCTGGGGTGGAACCGCAACTCCGTCCCCGGGCCTAGGGCACCCGGGACGACACGCACATGCACCCAGGCTGAAGGTGCCTGGGCGCGGACCTCATGTGGAAGATGTCTGCCCCCTTTATACCCTCTCCCAGCATGCACAGCGGGTTCCCCGCCCTGCTGTACTACTGCCGCGAGAGGACACAAAGGGCACAGCCCTCCAATGGTGGTTCAACCCCAGCCTATGGCAACAGTGCCACCTATAGGCCGCAGGGAACTGAACACCACTGATATCCTCCACTGGCATAAATGGGTCCAGGAATCCTAACAATTGCTGCATCTGAGCCTGGTATCACTCAGATGCATCCCCTAAATATGACCACCCGCTACATAAGGGTGAACACTGAGAACTCTGATGTACGGAGAAGACTCTGATGTAAGGGGGAACTCTGATCTAAGGGGTGCTGATTTACCTTAGTATACTCTCTCAGAGGCAGGAGAGAGAAGGGGGGAGTCTTCAGTCAGAGACAGGGATGGATGGTGAGCTCGCTCACCCCTTGGCAGTCAGCACCTCTCATCCAGATATATCTGAGGCGGCTGAATTTCAAATCTCTGCAGACGTACAGAGCGAAGCGACCCCGGGGCCTGAGCCGGATCCCCGTATCCGTAAGTGGGGCTGTGAGTGGGGCAATGTCCATAGTGGAAGACATCGGAAACATCTGGGGTCCCGACAAAGTTGAGGTTCCTGGAAAAGCGGACATATTGCTGCTCACTTGATCCAACTCTCTCTGTCGTTTGGCGCCTATGCGCCCACGTGTAACACACAGGTGGAGGGAACTCCTCCCCTTTTCTTCTTCCTGCATGTAGCTCGCGGGCTTTTCTTCTTCTGGATATGCCCACGAACTACGCAGTTGGAAAAAACACAGTTCTGTGCCCCTTAACCCCTTTTTCTCTCTCAGAATACAGTAACACAGTTCAATTTCTTCCATGGCCGACTTTCCAAGCACATACAAAATAGTCCACTCATGCGAGAGATAGCCACAAATCCCAGGCTCGAGCCCCCACGTGTAGCACACAGACCCTTCCGCTTCTCCATGTATGGAGAGGCGAGCGGTGTTAGATTTTGGGCCTTGTGGCGAGTTACCTCTCCAGAGTGGATCCCTGGTCTCCGTTGTCTAGGAGGAAGTCCCTTTGTAATAAAGCCAATGTCCACACAGGTGTAAAACCTAAGCAGCAAGGTTGTATTATTTTCTTGAGGTAAAACTTGGAAGAGAGAGAGAGTAGAAACGACAGAGTAGGGGAAGGTTCAGGCACGCAACACTCAAAGAACACTTTCGTCGCCACTCAAGCCTGAGTGGGTATAGCTCACCCGGATGGTCCCTTTAAGAGCGGTCTTAGCAGCCGGAGTGGAGCACGGATTAAAGCTTTCCTTTCTATAGGATGCGATAAGGAGAATTCCTCTGCCACAGGAATGATTACTGTCCCGAACCTCCACAAATAAAGATGGTGGATACCTCTTTAGGTAGGCCTCCAGGCCTCTCCCTGAGATAGCAGTACTGTCGCTATCTCCGCCGGGACCGATCCTCCCCTGGACTCCTTTCCTTAAGTTGGGCTCCCAAATGGTGGGCAGCCTGGGATCCCTCCGTAAGGTGTAGGCCTCAGCCAGCCGAGCCGGGCCTACCAAACAGCGATGCAGCCTCGGGCTGAAGGTGCCCGAGACTGAAGCACATGCATGCACCCCCTGGCCATGAGGGCCACAAAGGTGGGGTATGCACCACACGTCCTCCAGGACCAATGGGTCCCCTGGAGTCCAACCACCCCGCCTGATGGCGTCTGCCCCTTAAGTACCCCCTCCCAGCAGGCACAGCGGTTTGACCACGCCCACCGCACCGCTGCCGAGAGAGGACACCCAATAGTGCTGCAATACCTCCTGTGGTTCAACCTGAGCCCGAAGTGACAGCGCCACCCCCAGTCAACAGGGAACTGTACTGCCAGGCAGCATCGCACCCAGAGCAGAAGCACAATTTGTTCTAATCAACAGGTCCGAGCCCAACTATTGGCTCGGACCACCCCTAAATTTTAGACATGTACACACTGAAATATTTCGTTTCGGAATTTCGTTTTCGTCCGAAAAATTAATTTATTTAGTCACTCCCGAAATTCGTTTTTATTTATTTTGTTTTTCGTTAGAAATTGCATTCGTCCGAAAATCTGAATTAATTAAGGTCGAATCTGTCATTGAAGGCTTATGGTGTCTGTCGAATAATCAAAGAAGATTCGACGGAGCAGTGAAACTGTACGACGCTGCAATCATACATTTCCGGTCGAATGTTCCGCCCACAAGCTATAGAAGAATTCTAATGTTGTATGACTAGTAATAATTATATTTATTCATTACTATTACTAGTCAACCAACATTAGAATTCTTCTATAGCCTATGGGCGGATGCATTTGACCGGAAATGTACGATTGCAGTGTCGTACAGTTTTGCTGCACCGTCGAATCTTCTAACTTTCGATGCTTTGTCGAATCTTCGTCATTCTAGCTATTTTACTGCTCCTCCTCTTTGGTTACAATCAGCCAATAACATTCATCATCAACTTTATTTTTATTTTACTTCCCCCACCCAATTCCAGCAGTGATCTTTTCTCTCTATGTCGAATCTTTTCTCTCTATAATAACAAATCTTTTCTCTCCTATGTCGAATCTTTTCTCTCCTATGTCGAATCTTTTCTCTCCTATGTCGAATCTTTTCTCTCCTGTGTCGAATCTTTTCTCTCCTGTGTCGAATCTTTTCTCTCCTATGTCAAATCTTTTCTCTCCTATGTCGAATCTTTTCTCTCTATAATGTCGAATCTTTTCTCTCCTATGTCAAATCTTTTCTCTCCTATGTCGAATCTTTTCTCTCCTATCTCGAATCTTTTCTCTCCTATGTCAAATCTTTTCTCTCCTATGTCGAATATTTTCTCTCTATAATGTCGAATCTTTTCTCTCCTATGTCGAATCTTTTCTCTCCTATGTCAAATCTTTTCTCTCCTATCTCGAATCTTTTCTCTCCTATGTCGAATATTTTCTCTCCTATGTCGAATCTTTTCTCTCCTATGTCAAATCTTTTCTCTCCTATGTCGAATCTTTTCTCTCTATAATGTCAAATCTTTTCTCTCCTATGTCGAATCTTTTCTCTCCTATGTCGAATCTTTTCTCTCCTATGTCAAATCTTTTCTCTCCTATCTCGAATCTTTTCTCTCCTATGTCGAATCTTTTCTCTCCTATGTCGAATATTTTCTCTCCTATGTCGAATCTTTTCTCTCTATAATGTCGAATCTTTTCTCTCCTATGTAGAATAATCTTGGACTAATAGAGTTAAGGTTAGGCACATTCGACCACAGGTTCGATAGACACAGACTGTTATTGTCAGCATCACGTCGAATCTCCTATCTATATCGAACTGTTGTAGCAACGAAAACGAAAATAAAGCATTTGTTTATGTCGGATCTTTCGGTTTTCGGATTCTGTGCTTTCGTTTTCGTTTGTTAAAACGATAACGAAAATGGCTGAAATTCGGACGAAAATGCATTCGGACGAAAACGAATGCACATGTCTACTAAATTTACACATATAGCGTCCCATAAATTGGGATGGGCGATACAGTAATATTTATGGGACTTTATTTCTTTGTCATTTTAGCGTGATAATTTTCTCTTTTGTATATGAAGAAGTGACAGATGGATTATATTTGGGGAGCCCAACTGGGTGTAATTGTTGATCCTAGGAGCAGGTTATTTTGTATGTCTTTAAAATCAGCTGTCATTATTACAGATTTTGTCCACTTACTGGAAAATTTCCTGTGCAAGTCCATATTTGTTTCCGCATCACCAAATTAAATGATCTATTCCCCATGTTAAGAAAATAAATGAAGATCTCTGTTCAGTTCGCTCATCTTCCTCCTTCTTCTTCTCTAATTCCTTCTTGTATTTTTCCTGATTAAAAATAGTTCTCCAGAGATGCTATGCCCTTGTTGATGTGCTTCTAGAAATATTTTCATATGACTATTGCTTTGGCAACACACTCTGCTTAGAATACTGGAGAAGATTGACAACAAAGACTTTTAAACCTGATTAGTGCCGTGTACAGTCTGGCGCACAGCACCAACACATTCCATTCTGTTTACATTAAACCATCAGATCATAGTTTAAGATTATGAATGCAAGTGGAGGTGTAAGCATATATGATGGGATCTCACAACAAAGCAATTTCATTCCAGTTCAGTCCTACTACCAAGACCTGAGCTTGCCTAAACCAACCACAAGAGGTGCCCATAAATGTGCTATGTGCTGAGTAGGGAATTTTTAGAACTCTGTTGATAATTACCATATGAATGGACCACTGATAAATTTTCTACTCAACAGCTTTGTGCCTGGATATTGTTTGAGAGTAATGGACAAGGTCATTGAAACTTGAAATTGGTCATTAGAACCAGTCTGAATAGCCCATACTTAACATAATTTCCCATTGTTGTGGAGGAGTTGAACATTTTATACCAATTACCTAAATAGCAACCTGACTATTTTAGCGCTACCGCAGAAGGAGGCGCTGTTGTTTGGGGCCCCCTGTTTCCAGTGCCAAAGACCCTTTAGACAGCACCACACACTCTGACACACCAAGGCTGAAAGAAAGGATGTTTTTTTTTGTTTGTTTTTTTATTCTCTTTATTGATTATTTCAATATACATATAAAACACATACATTCAGACCCTATTTTGAGCTCACGCAGGAGCTACTATACATTCTTTAATATATCCACATTTGCATTACAGTAAGAGTCTCATCCTCCCCAAGTAGACCCATATCATGGTGTGGTTTGTATACCTCTTTGCTCTCTTGTCTTAAATTGCTTCATGTTATTACTCTCTAGACTTCTCACACCTTCACTTTTGTCTATCTTCTTTGCCATATTTCTATTTCCTTATATTTAGTCCATAGGTTGTTTGGAAGCATGTTTATGTGGGTGCAACACCCAACAGAGCAAATAACAGTGACAATAACAGTAAATAATGGCAAATAGCGGTTGCAATAATAACAATTTACAAATTGGATATTATCAACCTAGTTTTACAGGGTGCCTAAAATCTGGCAAAGTCTGCACCTTCTAGGCCCTGACTTAAGACGGGTGCCCTAAACTTGAGACATACATACCATACATTCAGTATGGTATATAAGTCACAGTCCCTCCTTATCTTCCCCCACTGTTCAGTGATAGACCAATCGATATCCAGCATTGGGGCCCAAGTCTGCTTTGGACTGCTTTTAAAGAGGATTTTATTCTGATTCCAACAAAAAAGGGAATAATCCAGTAAGCAAATCCCTGAGGGTTCCAAATTGGAGATGTGCTGTCTCTTTAAGTGGGAGTATAACACTCTGAAGTATCCTCCCTGTCTTGGGCATCCAGAACACTGGACATACAATGAGGTTATCTCCTGCAGGATGTGATGGCGATCGTGGCAGTTTTGAATACTATAGCAGCGATCCTGGGCAATGCTACAGATATTCTAGTACAGATAGTGAATAGATAAAAAGCTGCACTTTCCCTCTCTGTGTGCAAATAATCAAGTGCAATTGTTAGTATTAACTTGAAGTGCCTATATTATGCTAGTGCTTAGAATACTTGATACAAGTACAACATCATATACAATATAAATCCTTATAAATAAAATGGAAAGTCCATCAAAATTCAAAAGTCCATATGTGACTGGTGCTGTAGTGACTTGCTTCATATAATCTCCAGTAAAAAGTGCTCTGTACTTTTTCAGCATCTAGGGAGGCCACTGCATCAGAAGGGGCCAGGTAGTTGTCAAAACCCAGAACCGTGTAGAGCCTCCGTAGGTTTATGTCTGTGCCCTTGCCCGGCATAAAACCAGTTTGATCCTCATGGACCAGAGTAAGTATCACTTCCTTCAATCTCCACGCCAAGACCTTGGTGAGGACCTAGGCATCAGCATTTAGCAAAGAGATAGGGCGATAGGAGGTACACAGCTTGGGGTCCTTACCTGGTTTGGGTATAACAACTATAACCGCTTCCACCATAGAGGCGGGTAGCATTCCGTCTTTCAACGTTTTCACTATCATTTCATGAAACTTAGGTGTCAATTGCTCACCATACTGCTTGTAGAATTTGGGGGGGATCCCATCCCAACTCCTGATATAGGCCTTAAATGCATCCCACGTACTATGGACTGCAGCTGTGCCTGCGTTCGTCAGCCAGAATTCATTAATGTGCTTGGAGATTTCCATCTCCACTATGGGATCTGAGATCCAATAGCGAGACAACCGCCATAATCTCTCCGAGGCGGGCGTTTGGGTTTAGAAGCTACACAGCATAGGTGCATGATCTGTTGTCCCCCTAGGTAGAATATCCACCTCACGGACCCGGGAGAGCATCCCACCACTCACAGAGACCAGATCTATCCACGGCATAGCACGATGAGAGCTGGCATGACAGGTGAAGACCCTGTCTGTCGGGTGTCTCCACCGTCAGACATCAGTCAGGTCGTACAGAGACACCCATTGCGACAGAGTCCACACCAATCCCCTGAGATAGCCTGTCCAGAGAGGGGTTTGGGACCATGTTAAAGTCCCCAGCAATAACCAGATTATCAGTGGGGTCCCCCGAGACGATAGGGATCAGGAGCTTTAAAAGAGCCATTGAGGCCGGCGGTGGTATATATAGGCCAACAATAACCAATTCAAAAGTGTCAATAACCACATGTAAAATCACGTATCTGCCCTCCGGGTCCACTTTAACATCTAACAGTTCATATGTTAGGGATTTATGGATCAGTATACTGATACCTCGGGCATAACTAGAGTGTGTGGCGTGATAGTAGTGCCCAACCCGAGGGTTTCTTTAGGCCAAGCATCCTACCTCCCAGCAGATGCGTCTCCTGTAGGATACACACATGTGGATTGTACTTTTTGAGGTACGTTAAGACTAAGGAGCGTTTCGCTTTGTCATTAAGTGTCCGGACGTTCCAGGAAAGCAGCCTCATGTGAGCCATAAGGAGAACTGCAAAAGAGAAACGCCAGGGGAACAAAACAGGAGTGGACCCGAAGGGAGACATGCAAAAGATATAGCATAGACATCTGTACATAGGGTCCTAAAGACCCACATTGAAATCCTGAGCTGTACATGACCAGACTGCCAGAGAGAACTACCGCAACATATACATTGTGATACAAACAAAAAAACAACAAAAAAAAACATAACCTTCCCCCCATCCCCCACCCTGCATAACCATTGGGGAACTCGGAGTGCCCATTCCCTTAACCAAAACACAGCTCAACCAGAGCACTTAAGGCAATTCTCCTATGGGGGCAAGGAGAAAAAGATGGCGACCCAGGGGGGGTGCTAAGGCAATGTTTGTATAGTCAGTGCAAGCCTTAAGCTACCGCCCCCTACCTGAGTGAAGGTAATAGAAACCAGCAAAATCAGCAATGCTAAATGAGTCCGCTTGGCAAAGCCAAGGGCACAGTCCTAAAAGGTGAAACGTAGCAAATATGAACAACAGTAATACAGCACCTGTGTCATCCTGTCTCCTAGCCGTTATCCGTGCCAAAAAGCCCCCCCACCCCACCCCCCGCCCCACTCATCCCGCCATGGCATCCCCATAGTTCACACAAAGTTTACCTGGCCCCCCCGAGCCACCAGTCCACAACAGCAGTTCTCAGCAGGCGGGGGTGGTGGGGGGGCGGCGGTATCAGGGTCACCAACAAGCTGCGGGGGAACCCAGCCGTGTAGCCCAAGGGGGATCAGGAGAGGGTCTGCAGTGAACTAGCAGAGGCGGGCAACGTGGCGGGAGGAAGATAGCCCCCTCTCCATCGCCCACAGGGGACAGACTGGGGGGCCCCAGCAGCACAGCCCACATGCAGGCAATCTCAGCAGGAGAGGGAGCATAATGCACACAGGGAACAGGAACCCCTCCGGATCTGCCAGGATGCCACAGCGGCACATGTCTCTCTGACCTAAGAAGGGATCAGGATCAGGCAATGACCATCCATGAGGTGCCTCCCGCAAGGTGAAACAGTACATGAGTAGGAGGCAGAAGGAGCAGGAGGGGTAGGCCAGAAGCACGGAAGTCCCTGGGAAGCACAGCAGGGGGAGACAGGGAGGGTCACCGCCAGCCACAATTAGAGGAGGAAGAGAGGAGACAGGCCGGGACACAGGCAGAAAGCAAAGGGTAAACCAGGAACAAATGGCATATAGTTACCGGGGTCTTGGTAGAGTATCCAGCCACTGGGAAGCCTCCGGTGAAGTAAAATAGCTTGTAGACTCCCCGTCCACCACCCAGAGGCGAGCAGGGAACAACACACTATATTTGATGCCTTCAGGCCGGAGCTGGGCCTTGACTTGGTCGAAGGTTCTACGGAGCCTTTGGGTATCGACCGAATAGTTCGGAAAGATCATTAGCCGCGTATTGTCGTAGCGGAGCTCAGCCACCTTCCTGGCCTCCCGAAGCACCAGGTCCCGGTCCCGAAAGTTCAGCAAGCAAAATATGAATGTGCGGGGGGGGTGCTCCCTGGGGACCCCGCACTGGGGGCATCCTGTGGGCCCTCTCCACCGCAAAGTGAGGAGAGAACATTGCATCCGGAAGGAGGGTGGGGAGCAAGTGCTCCGTGAAGGCCACCAGATCCTGCCCCTCAGCCCCCTCAGGCATGCCGACCACTCGCAGATTGTTCCTCCGGCTTATATTTTCGCTATCCTCCACACGGGACTCCAGCGCTTTCATTCTTACTTGCAGGGTATGAAGAGAAGCCCGATGGTCTCTGATAGTATCCTCCAAGTCGCCCACACGGCGATCGGCCTCAGACAGGCGGTCCCGAACTTTGTCCATGTCACGGCGCATCATGCTGAATTCTGTCTGCAGGGTATCATTGTTCGCCATGAACGTAGTCTTACAGCCAGAGATAGCCTGCATTAGGGCCTGAAAACGGTCCTCCTCCACCGTGGCCGGGTCGGAAGGCTGGAGTCTGTGTCGCCATGTGCGAGCTGGTGGGAAGGGTCTACTGCTGCGGTTGCTGCTGCCTAGAAGAGGCTTTAGGAGTGGAGGAGTTCTGTCCGGAGCCAGTCTTGCCTCTGCGCATACCCGGAGGGTCCCTGGCAGTACCAGGAGGGGATATGTAGAAATTAGCCGGTTTTAAACGGATAAAAGGATCAGGCAGGAGCAGAGCTCCAGTGGCACACGTCTGCTCAGGCCGCCAGCTTGACCACGCCCCGGAGAAGCCAAATTTTATTTTAAAAATATATAGATGAACTTACATAAAGGTTAAAAAATTCCAGCATGAATGATATCTCTAGTGGCAATGTCAGTCTGCCAACTAGATAGAAAATTGTTGCAAGTACTCTCCGATCCGACGCGTTTCCACACTACTGTCGTCTGCTCGTCAGTTGTGTTGAAACGCGTCAGTTCGGAGAGTACTTGCAACGCTATTAGTTGGCAGGCTGACATCGCCACTAGAGATATCATTCCTGCTGGAAATTTTTTAACCTTTATGCAAGTTCATCTATATATTTTTAATATACTCACCTAATGGCATTCATTTCAGTTATGTCATTTAGTATGGGCAAATAGCGGGCAGCAGTTAAAATGGCATTGCTGCTCTATATAAAGTCGATACACGTGGTGACACGTCACTCTGGCCTATCCCCAGACGACGTTCTTTGAGACGAAATGTGTAGGGTGGTGCCTACGACGGTGACGTCATCACGTATATTCTTTAATTCCCTCTTTGGTTAAATTACTACTATCTTCCCTTCACTTGCTGTGTCTATTACATGGAACACGGAGGAGGACTTTTTCTATTCATCAGCTTCTATGGACATTCATTTACAGTTAATATATTTTTTATTGCATGATTTTGTACTTATCGCTATGACAGTGCGATTTTTGTTCATTCTTTCATTTTAATTTTTGTTTGTGATTATCAATGGTTTTAGATGGTTGAGGTTTTTAAATCACTAATTGATCTGATATTCTTCCTTTAGTGCTGCACTGTTGCATATAAGTATAGTGGATAGGCAGAGGGCAGGGAGCCCTCCACTGCTTAAAAGGCACATGGTGCACTGGATACCCAGCACATAGTACTATGGCAGCAAAGGTATCCAGTACGTCCCCTCACCAATATATCATCAATACAAACAAATGCTCACTGCCCCCACCTATAACTGGCCTTTGCAGCAAGGAGCACATGGAAAGGCAATGCATGCAAAACAAAACCAGAGAAATTACCTGCTCAACTTACCGACCGCAGGCTGATCAGTAAGTTGAGTGGGAAATTTCTCTGGGTATCTCTACTCCAGAGCTGTCATGTCCCGGAACTCCTTCACCATCAGCTGACATCTTCAGCTGATCTTCTTCTGGGTTCCAATCTTCAACATTATCAATCAGCTAGGCCAAGATGATGTCATTCCCGCGCATGTGTTCATTCATCTCGGCAAATGCTGAAAATGTACACCGAGCTGTGCATGTGCTCAGTGTACATTGTGGACAGGTGGGTTAGAAACTTCATTGCAGAAGAGACATGGGTATGTCCAGGCCCGGACTGGGACAAAAAATAGGCCCGGGCATTTTAGACTGAGCAGCCCTGGGGGGGGGGGCGGCGCGGCACTTTGCGGCGGCGGTTAATGATGGGATGTGGGGTTCCAGCACCTTGTACCTCTGGACCTCTTTACATTACACAGCACCTTGCACCTCTGGACCCCTTTACATTACATAGCACCGCACCTCTGGACCCTTTTACATTACACAGTACCCTGCACCTCTGGACCCTTTTACATTACACAGTACCCTGCACCTCTGGGCCCCTTTACATTACACAGCACCCTGCACCTCTGGACCCCTTTACATTACACAGCACCTTGCACCTCTGGACCCTTTTACATTACACAGCACCCTGCACCTCTGGACCCCTTTACATTACATAGCACCGCACCTCTGGACCCCTTTACATTACACAGCCCCCCACAGTTTGTTACACAGACATTCTCCTAGCACTTTGTTACACAGACCTCCCTACAGTGCAGACCCCCTCCCTACAGTGCAGACCCCCTCCCTACAGCACAGACCCCCCTCCCTACAGTACAGACCCCCTACAGTACAGACCCCCCCTACATTGCAGACCCCCTACATTACAGCCCCCTCTACAATACAGCCCCCCTCTACAATACAGACCCCCTACATTACAGACCCCCTCCCTACAGTACAGACCCCCCTACAATACAGACCCCCTCTACAATACAGCCCCCCCTACATTACATAACCCCCTCTACAATACAGAACCCCCTACAATACAGACCCCCTACATTTCAGACCCCCCTAAAATACAGAACCCCCCTACATTTCAGACCCCCTACAATACAGAACCCCCCCTACAATACAGAACCCCCTACATTACAGACCCCCCTACAATACAGAACCCCCCTACATTTCAGACCCCCCTACAATACAGAACCCCCTACATTTCAGACCCCCCTACAATACAGACCCCCCTACATTTCAGACCCCCCTACAATACAGAATCCCCTACATTACAGACCCCCCTACAATACAGAACCCACCTACATTTCAGACCCCCCTACAATACAGAACCCCCCTACATTTTAGACCCCCCTACAATACAGAACCCCCTACATTACAGACCCCCCCTACATTACAGACCCCCCTACATTTCATACCCCCCTACAATACAGAACCCCCCTACATTTCAGACCCCCCTACAATACAGAACCCCCCTACATTACAGACCTCCCTACAATACAGAACCCCCCTACAACACAGACCCCCCTACATTACAGAACCCCCCTACAATACAGAACCCCCCTACATTTTAGACCCCCCTACAATACAGAACCCCCCTACATTACAGACCCCCCTACATTTCAGACCCCCCTACAATACATAACCCCCCCTACATTTCAGACCACCCCTACAATACAGATCCCCCCCCAACATTACAAAACCCCCCCTACATTACAGACCCCCCCCCTTTAGACCCATAATGTACCTCAGATCAGCGCGGGACTGCATGTCTGGTCCCCTCCCCCTGTGTGGACATAAAGGAGGAGGAGGAGGCGGCTTCACTCTGCTCTGATGTGTGAGACAGCCGAGCCGAGACTGATCAGATCATCAGTGCCGCGGCCACCTTGCCAGAGAGAAGGGGATTGTTGCGGGTCCCGGCCCCCTGATGTGCCGACGGGTGTCACTGTCACTTAAGTGCGGCTCCGACTCGCAGCTGCGAGTGCACTGGGGGAGACGGACAGGCGGCCCGCAGACCCCCTACAATACAGAACCCCCTACAATACAGAACCCCCCTACATTACAGACCCTTCTACAATACAGAACCCCCCTACATTTCAGACCCCCCCTACATTTCAGAACCCCCCTACATTTCAGACCCCCCCTACAATACAGAACCCCCCTACATTTCAGACCCCCCCTACAATACAGAACCCCCCTACAATACAGAACCCCCCTACAATACAGAACCCACCTACATTTCAGACCCCCCTACAATACAGAACCCCCCTACATTTTAGACCCCCCTAAAATACAGAACCCCCTACATTACAGACCCCCCTTCATTACAGAACCCCCTACATTTCAGACCCCCCTACAATACAGAACCCCCTACATTTCAGACCCCCCTACAATACAGAACCCCCCTACATTACAGACCTCCCTACAATACAGAACCCACCTACAATACAGAACCCCCCTACAATACAGACCCCCCTACATTACAGAACCCCCCTACAATACAGAACCCCCCTACATTTCAGACCCCCCCTACACTACAGATCCCCCTACAATACAGAACCCCCCGTACAATACAGAACCCCCCATACAAGACAGAACCCCCCTACATTTCAGACCCCCCCTACAATACAGAACCCCCCTACATTTCAATCCACCCCTACAATACAGTTCCCCCCCTACAATACAAAACTCCCCCTACAATACAGACCCCCCCTTTAGACCCATAATGTACCTCAGATCAGCGCGGGACTGCATGTCGGGTCCCCTCCCCCTGTGTGGACATAAAGGAGGAGGAGGAGGCGGCTTCACTCTGCTCTGCTGTGTGAGACAGCCGAGCCGAGACTGATCAGATCATCAGTGCCACGGCCACCTTGCCAGAGAGAAGGGGATCGTTGCAGGTCCCGGCCACCTGATGTGCCGACGGGTGTCACTGTCACTTAAGTGCGGCTCCGACTCGCAGCTGAGAGTGCACTGGGGGGAGACGGACAGGCGGCCCGCAGACTGCCGCGGGCTGCCGCGGCCCACCGGGCATATACCCGGTATG
The DNA here is from genome assembly GCA_029206835.1 of Rana muscosa. Lineage (NCBI taxonomy): Eukaryota > Metazoa > Chordata > Amphibia > Anura > Ranidae > Rana > Rana muscosa. Next base: position 117,445,405 of record JARGYO010005626.1, read on the forward strand.
CCCTATGGCCAGTCCGGGCCAGGGTAGTTCTCTTCTGTATTGAAATACCTGCCTATTCACATTTTTTTTTTAAAACAAAGTTTCACTTCCTGTAAAAAGGAATCCAAAGATTCTTCACCCTTTCAGATTTATCTAAAATACTGCGATCTTTCTTCCTCAATAACATACGTGCTTAATATTTTATAAATTACTTGACTGCTGTTACTCAGGTTATCATAAAGAGACATACAGTAAGTGTCCATGGGCACACACGCATGTGTGATCTGAAATGAAGACAGTACCATTTACATATATGCTGTGTTTACCATTTTCCACTGTCAGGGAAAGACTCTGAGACATTGTTCATCCCTTGCTGTTTCCATGGTGATGAATCTCATGTGATATAAGGTAATTTTGTTACCCACTCTAATGCACGGCGTCCATAGAACTGTCAGGCTATGCACCGGGTGTTGAATTAACTTTTTAGTTTAGTTTGCACATCGTTCTTGGAATTGCACCTTTTTTCTACAAACTGTTGACTTAAGACGTGTCAGGAAGTGGAGTGGATTTCATATCTGCTTCCCCATGGTGTAAATATAACAGCAATTTCATATGAGAGAAAAAGGACAAGAAAATACTATTAGGGAGGAAAACATTGTACATTGCAGACAACCCATAGCTCCCAAAATTGTATAATAAAAACTGGAACAGTTAAGGTAAAGTAAGAACTCCAGGTATACAGCTAAACGCATGGATGAAATACATATATTGGAGCTGTCAAAGGATTTGTATTTCTGCGCATCAGATTCTGAAACTTACAAACTTTGCTCAACAACATATACCAGTGTAGCGCCCTGCTTCTTTTGAACCGGGGCTATTCTGTAAATTTAGTATTATCTGAGCTGTAAATATCTCAGAGTGATTATTTAATTTTATTGTTGGTTTCTGTTCCACCTTTGGCTGTGTTGTGCACATTTCCCACTGTTGCCAGTAGGTGTCACTGTTTTCACAGGCCAGTGTGAGAAATACACCGAGCTGAAGTGCATTGGATATTCTTTCCCCAGAAACAGCCCAATCAGGAGCTTCTTTGTAGCTGGGCATGCTGGGGGAGGATATTTAAGGGGCAGTGCCATGTGCTTCGGGTTCTTCTTGCCTCATGGCCCTCCAGGCCTGAGGCTATTCTGCTGTGTTTGCTGCAAGTAGGCCCAGAAGCCTGTCTGGGGCCTACTTAACTGAAGGTGGTCCTGTGCTATCTTGCCTGCGGGAAGAAGCCATTCAAACTGAGAAGATTCCAGGGGAGGACCTTATTGGAGAGGACCCGAGCTGAAGGCTAGTATCTCAGGAAGGGCCTGGTGACTCGTTTGGAGGATGCACTCAAGTTAATCTAGCTCACAGTACTGCCGGATGGCTTAAAGGCTCAGGTACTGTCCAGCTGACCTAACTAATTGACTACTGGCTAAACAATCCTGTGGCAGAGGATTATCCAGGAGTTTCCACTTATCACTCAAGTCTGTGGCAGAGACTTTGTCCGTGCTTCATACCGGCTGCTAGGTCGGTGTGAGAGGCCTATCCGGTTGTCGCAAGATCCAGTGACAGAAGCTGTTGTCCTCTGGATTCAAGAACCGCATTAGTGATCTGCAAAACCAAGGTATCTGAACTTCCCTTAACCCTCTATCCTTCTACCTGAAAGTTGTTTAATAAAGCAATTGAGAAAAAGACTGAAGTGACTGGCAATCACATCTTTCAAAACTACTTAACATAGACTCTTAAATTCTGGGACGGTGAATTGTGGGGTAACAGCAGGACCCAAAATTAATCCAGCATCCCTCTAGGGGGTATCGCTACATGTGGGGGCTCATAGTCCGGGATTGCCGTTGCCCCTAGCAACTCAAGTAAAAGTCATTCACCAAGTCTATGCTAAATAGGGCCTTGGACTTTGTTACTTTTCCAGGACAATAGGGGTTAAGTGCAGATCACTTTTCTAACTGCGTAGGCAGTGGCGGAGCCAAGAAAGCTCGGGAACTACATGACTAAAAGAACAAGTGGGAGGAGTTCCCGCCTGCTGCTGCATGAGACGCTGTGTGTGTGTCTGAAGCTGAAGAGAGAGAGCTGTATTGCTGTACTGAGAGGATCAGAGTTCAGCCATGTCTGCATTTTCGTTGATGAAATCTGCAATGGGGCTTAAGATGCTTCCTACTAGCACCGCTGCAAGTGCCATGCTGTCCGGAACCCTGCTGACGGATACCGGCATCCGACTGAAGCAGCATGGGCGGTTCTTGCTATACACCATTGGAGACCTGGAAGCGCTGGGTATGATATGCTACAAGTGTGAGGGACTGGCCATACATCCCCATCCATTTGTCCGGTGCCTGCATTGTGGGGAGTACCTGTTCGCTGTGGAGCAACCTACCATGTCACCCCGTGCCTACCGAGTAGACTGAGCCACGGGAATTAATAAACAAAAAATTCTGCGCTGCTTGTGAACGTGAGCAGCTACAAACCAATAGACAATGGTGCATACAGAAAATACTGAAAAAAATGTAGCGCTAATATATATGAATGTAACACCTCGTGATATACCTGTACAGTGTTAAAACAGAAAATCAAATAACAAAAGTCCATATGAAATTCTATTGGTGAAAAGTCTCTGATAAATAGAATGTTTTGATTCTATTTATCAGAGACTTTTCACCAATAGAATTTCATATGGACTTTTGTTATTTGATTTTCTGTTTTAACACTGTATATCACGAGGTGTTACATTCATATATATTAGCGCTACATTTTTTTCTGTTTTTTCTGTATGGGCCACGGGTATTGCTACAGTGGAAGCTGCTGCCCTTGAAACCTACACCCACCACGCCTGCTACGGTGAGTGTTCCTGTAGAAGATATCGCTGCTATTGTTACCAAAGAGCCATTAGTGGACGTCGCCCCTGCTACTGCCTCTGCTGCACCTGTCCCTCGGAAGGTGGGATATGTGAAGGCATCCCGCGGCCGCGGTAAAGGCCTACCCCACAGACTACCAGAACCGGAGCCAGAGGAAGGCCTGACCCCTGGAAAATTTACGACTGGAACTGGTGAGAGATATGGGGAAAACATGTCTGGGACTGTATGTAAATATTTGCTTGCGGAGGAATTAAGGGACTCTGAGTTAGACTCCCTGTCAGATGTTTCAGGGGATGATGACTTATTTGAGACTATGTCACAAGAACTGTTGTGGGCTAATGGTGAAGATGTTGCTTCTGCCTTTACCTTCTCAGAATGGACAGCATTAGATTCGGGGAAGACAACACCCAGTGTGGAACCTCCCAGTATTATTAGCGAGACTTTGTCAAACCCTACCAGCCCAATTGAACCTGAGAAGTTGTCTGCTAGATCCATGGTGCAGAAGTCGCCAAATCCATGGATTGGGAAACACTAGAGCTTTGCCAAAACTTGTCCGTTTGCAAAGAGTGCTCATCAAGAGAGTTGCCACAGAGTATGGTCTGGAATTTCCTTATGTCCCCAAAGAGCTCATGCAGGAAATCGAGTCCAAACAAGAGCAATGGTACAGTGAAGCTGTTTGGGATCATTTGTCTGTGCCAAAACCCTTCAGAAAAGCTGGTTATTCCTTTGCTATGGATGAGCGTTTCAACAGATGCTTGCTGCAGTGGAACTATGGCCGGCACATTTATTCCGATAAGGTGGTCACCCGCAGACCAGGAAAATACAATGTTGTCTATTTTGTCACCACCGTGGATAGCCAAAGAAACACCCCCCCCCCTGTCACTGGTCTCTCCACCTATCAGCATGCATATGCATATTGTCAGCACATTCGCAGGCAACTCACCTGATTGGCTACAGTTGAGCCATCCTCCAGCCTATAGGTTACTGGTCCCAACTGGCTGCGGGTTTGTGCAGGATTAGCTAGACTGGGGTTAAACTTGGACTTGGCTGGCAGCTTCATTAGCCTCCCCCATTGGCAGGAATGAGGGTAGCTGCCTTGGTGTTTCTTTTTACATCACTGTAAGTTTTTGCTTTGACCCAGTGCCTATTCACTAATAGTGATTGGCTCACCAATTTAGGGCTTCTGCTACTTTATTTGGTGGCTTCAAATTTTAGTTAGCTTTGCAGGTCACAACCTATCAACAGTTTTGCAGGTGACTGACCAGTGGCGCTACAAGTAGCTGACTACTTGGACCTAGTGTTGTTGTAGTTATAGTGTTGTAGAACAGTAGTTATAGCTTTGCTGAATAGGAGTCCCTCATGTGTCTTTAGACCATTTTTAATGTCTGGTTAAGATTTTTCAGACCTCCACTGGCCTGTGGAACGTACTGTGGTGTTCAGATGTGCTTTATTTGCTTTGATTTAAGAAAAGTCTCAAACTCTTTTGAAATAAATTATGGACCATTGTAGGCATTGATATCCAGTGGTAGTCCCAACTTTGTGAAAAATCCCTACAGGACCGTGATGATAACTTTAGTGGTCAAGACTTCTGCTGTAGCCATCTCTGGCCATTTTAAGTACAAATTATAAGTTACCAAACAATATCTTTGATGTTTTGGTGCTACTGTAATTCATCCACATACATTTAATTGGATTTTATTCCATGGGCCTTTTGGGAAATATCTCACAATTGTGTAGGCAGGGGCAGTCTACTTTCTTTTTGGCAGGCATATCACTGAGTTTGTGAACATTTGCTGCATTACTTCAATACAAGTTTTTCATTGCACCTGACTGTGGTAATTATTTCTGCCGCACTACTCTGTAACCCTACCTACAATTGTGAACTTATATTTCAATTTTATTTTATGATACATAATTTTCTACTTGTTCGCCCATAAAGTCCCATTGCATCGGGGGGTACTTGTGCCCTTTTTTAGGGTCTGTTCCTAAATGTTTGGGATGTTGGCAACGCTTTCGGGAGAATATTATTTCTCCTTGTGGTTCACCACCTATACCTATGTAGCGGGATGTTCCTCCCCTCTCCCCGTCCCCTCTATTAAAGTTCTGCTCGCAATGTCTCTGGTCTAGGGGTATGATAGGGAGGGAGAGGGTGCGCTACGCCTGGCTTCCACCACAGGTGTAAAAAGTGGTATCAGCAATGCCTTCCTTTACCTTCGGGCCTGTGTTGTGCTTCGGATCCTCCCTCCAAGAGTCTCCGAGAACCTCGTCTGCCAGGAACTTGAGCCACACACCGTTAAAGTCCAACACTCCTTTATTTGCATAACATGGACTCCCTTGGCTATAGAACAGAAAAGGAGGTGTGTGTACGAATAGGCCCAGACACAAGTTCGATCCTCCACTCTCCTCCAAAGAGTGGGTTATGGTCTCCGCACGAGGGAAATTCACCTTCCGGACGGTCTCCGACAAGAGGCTCACCCGTCACCGGCAGTATGCTGCACCGGGTCTTCAGATGAGGAGCTCTTCCCGGTCCATTACGCCCATCTCGGATTCAGGCATCCATCTCCGGAGTACATTAGGATCCTTCCCTCGCGGAACTCAGTGTTGGGCACTGAGCTCCGGACCGCCGTCCGAGTACCTCACCCCAGGCTAAAGGTGCCAGGGATGGAACACGATCTCCGGTGGTCCTCTAGGCCTATTCCGCCTAGAGGACAAACGCGAACTCCGTCCGCAGGCTAAAGGTGCCAGGGACCAACCACCCCGTGACCAAGATGGCCGGCCCTTTTATCCCCTCTCCCAGCAAGCACGGCGAGTTCCCCGCCCCACCATACCGCTGCCCAGAGAGGACAAAAGTAAGCTCAGCACACAGCGGTATCCGTCTGTCAGCCCATGGTGACAGCACCACCCAGTGGACCACCGGAGACACACCACTGGTGTCACCGAAAAATTCAAAAATTACTGCGGGAAAGTAAGTACCCGCTACATACTCCCCCCTGTTATTTGACAGTGGTCCCCAGTGTCTGGAGTAAACCACATCCTCAATAACTGACATGATCCAGTCCAGAAACCACTAACAATTGAAAAAAAAAAAAAAAACTTTTTGGAAACTCTCCTAACGAAGAAGTTGTGTCTGAGCCCCTGTAATAAAAGAGGAGTGAAAGACAACACATTCAACATGAAAATCACATTTCAACATTTTACTTTTCCCTCCCCATCCTAACTAAAGACCTCCTCAGAGTATGTAATCTTGCTGGGATGTCCTCCTGTAGAGGGAAAAGAAATAAAATTTAACATGTAAAACCCTGACACATATATCTGTGTGTATGAGGAAAATAAATTTCTCCTAAAAGAAATTCCTGTTTCTCCAAAGAGTGAATGCGTGAGAAGTGTTTGTAATGTTGCGGGACACTGCCACCTGGTGACAGCCTCGCGGTAACTGCACCTGTGGAACTTCTTCTCCTTTCTCTCTAACCCTATCTACCCCAGAGTCTGTGATCTCCTTGCAGGAAGATAGAAACAAACAGGAACAGTCCCTTTTTTTCTTTTGTGGGCACACAAAACACAATTTCCCCAGAAAGTTCAGCAGCATGATAATATTGGAGTCTTTCTCTCCTAAAGGTAGAAACGGGGATGTGGCAGAATCAGTGGCTTCAAGTGCTGATCCATAGTCTCTAGATGGTACTCTACATCTTTGCCTTCTTTGCGTCTGATCACTACTTTGTCTGCGTGGATGTGTCTTCCCACCATCCATTCTGCCTTGCAGTCTTTGAAGCGCTGTGAAGCCTTTGGAGAACATGTTAGATATCTACGGGCGTGTGGAACTTTGAGGTGGGTCCACACAAAGTCATTGTACCAGCGCTCCCAGGACACTTCCACCTCATATAACAAGTCCTTCGATAAGTAAGGGTACTCCCAGCCATACTCCGCTGCAACCTTTTGACTGAATAAACGCTGTAGTCTTGCCAAAGGAGGCATGATAGCTTTTTCCCCTTCACCAGGCAAAACAACTGAGTCTGGATGACGAGGTGCCTTGACCACCTCCATTCTGGGCATTGGGGGCCGCAGCAACAGTCTCTTGACCCCAACGTCAGATACAGATGGGATGCAGGGACAAGTTGAGGAAGGGATTCTCCTTCAGGCGCTGACGCCTCCACCCTGGGTGTGCTCTCTCCTATGGACATAGGTGAATTCCCACTTCCACGGAATGAAGCAAGCGGTATCTTGTCCCAGCCCTTCTTGGCAAACAAGTCATCTATCAAGGCATCATCTCCCGTATCAGAAAGAGATTCCAGGTCAGAGGTGTCACACTCCTCCGCGGGTATGTAGCCCTGTGTGGAAGCAGAACATCCACACTCCGTGGACTGGCTAGGCCATGACTTCTCAACACCTCCTCCCTCACACCAAGTCTTCTGGCTTACCTTGACCTTTTCTGGGGCGTCCGGAACTCCCGTCAACGGATCCCTCTGGGTCTGGCGTAAACATGCGAGACGGTCCACCACCACCGCTGGCCGGGGCTACCACGCTGGTTCTTTTCTTCGGTGGCGGACGCTGTGAGACAGTGGTGACCGAGTCAGCATCCTCGGATTTCTCCCGTTGATGTTTCACGACCTCCTCCGCGGTCGCTGCAGTGTGCGCAGGGGTGACTCTCACAGCCGCGATTCCTCTCTTCTGAGTGGCGGTACCTGAAGCCCGGCCTGGGTAGATGGTCTTCGCCCTCTCAACCTCCGGATCCACTTCAAACGTGAACTCCCCACAGGCCTCACAACGTCCGAACGGCTTCAACAGGCACACCAGTCCCGAACACCCGGGGCAAATCATACCCAGGGCCTCAACGTCCATACATGAGTATAGGGCGAATCGACCCCTCGGCTTCAGTCGGATCCCCGGATCCGTTATCGGAGCAGCAGCAGTCAATGTTGTAGTCGCTGGGTGAACCGGAATCCATGAGGCGGGTCCAAACATGGCGACCTGTTGCTGTTCCATCTCACACTGCAGAGTTTTCGCGCCAATGTCCCACGTGTAGTCCGTCACACGTATTGGACTCCTCCCCTTTTGCTCCAGTTCGCGGCCTTTTCCACTTTGCTTGGTTGAGACACGCCCACAAACTAAGCGGTGGGGGTTGTGTCTGGTGGCGCAGTGCAATTAAAAACCCCCACGTGTAGTCCGTCACACGGCTGGGTTTCCCCCCTTTCACCACTCTTCCTGCGCGGGCCTTTCCCCTTTTGAGGTCATGTCCACGACTTTCGAGCAGGGCTGCACTTTGGCCTATTCGTTTAACTCTGTCCGGTAGACACCTTCTACCAAGTGATGCACAACACATATCCCGGACCCGAGCCCCCACGTGTAGCGGGATGTTCCTCCCCTCTCCCCGTCCCCTCTATTAAAGTTCTGCTCGCAATGTCTCTGGTCTAGGGGTATGATAGGGGAGGGAGAGGGTGCGCTACGCCTGGCTTCCACCACAGGTGTAAAAGTGGTATCAGCAATGCCTTCCTTTACCTTCGGGCCTCTGTTGTGCATCGGATCCTCCCTCCAAGAGTCTCCGAGAACCTCGTCTGCCAGGAACTTGAGCCACACACCGTTAAAGTCCAACACTCCTTTATTTAGAACATAACATGGACTCCCTTGGCTATAGAACAGAAAAGGAGGTGTGTGTATGAATAGGCCCAGACACAAGTTCGATCCTCCACTCTCCTCCAAAGAGTGGGTTATGGTCTCCGCACGAGGGAAATTCACCTTCCGGACGGTCTCCGACAAGAAGCTCACCCGTCACCGGCAGTATGCTGCACCGGGTCTTCAGATGAGGAGCTCTTCCTGGTCCATTACGCCCACCTCGGATTCAGGCATCCATCTCTGGAGTACCTTAGGATCCTTCCCTCGCGGAACTCAGTGTTGGGCACTAAGCTCCGGACCGCCGTCCGAGTACCTCACCCCAGGCTAAAGGTGCCAGGGATGGAACACGATCTCCGGTGGTCCTCTAGGCCTAGTCCGCCTAGAGGACAAACACGAACTCCGTCCGCAAGCTAAAGGTGCCAGGGACCAACCACCCCGTGACCAAGATGGCCAGCCCTTTTATCCCCTCTCCCAGCAAGCACGGCGGGTTCCCCGCCCCACCATACCGCTGCCCAGAGAGGACAAAAGTAAGCTCAGCACACAGCGGTATCCGTCCGTCGGCCCATGGTGACAGCGCCACCCAGTGGACCGCCGGAGACGCACCACTGGTGTCACTGAAAAATTCAAAAATTACTGCGGGAAAGTAAGTACCCGCTACACCTATATTTCTATTTGGTAGGCTATTCCACGCCACCGCAATGCTTCTCTGCAAAGTTGTTTTGTCCGTACCACACCTAGATGACCGTCATGAGTCATTTTTAGAACTGATTGTCTCAATGCAGTTGGAATTACTGTTTTGTGTCCTCTTAAAAGGCACATATTTTTTCAAGGTGACAACTCGGTTCTTACTTGGTAGTATGATTAAAAATGTCCTAGTAAGCAAATGGCTAAATGGCCACCATGTACAGTATGTAGGCCAGTATTTCTTGAATCACTGCATCATTTTTAGAAGTGGTCATCTGGCCCTGTGGTATCACCATGAAAACTGTTGAATTGGATATGCCAAGTGGCTGCTTTTCTTTTTGGTCTCTTCTATCCCTCTTCTGGATTGAGGACAACACAGGACAAATAATCTGCTACTTGATTTAACAAATTAAGTAGATTGTTTAGGTAGACCCTTATAGAGTGCAAAATCATATTCTAATGTAATTACCCAGCATAAAAAAGAACATTGATCAGATCCTTTTGCTATGAGCACCAACACTTTTTGTGCATTGTTTTTAACATATGTCATCTTTTATTGCAACATATTCCATAATAATCAAATAATACAGCACATCTGGACTATAAATATTCAGAGGCTTTCCCAGAGGAGCATTTAAAACAATAGGGTACTAAATTCCCAGATTATGCTTGTTAATCATGTAACACCTGTGTATACCCTGAAGAGTTCTGATCTACTTCACTGATGCTCAGGGGGGAATCAAACGCTAATGCAATGGAGAGCTGCACGCTGGTAACTCCTACCGAGTAAAATATGTTATACTCTATATACACCTGTGTAAGGAGGGGACTATACAAAGTGCATCTTTTTTTCTGAAATCAATGCAAACTGTACTGAATACACGAATAATATTCAGTCTTTGAATTTATTAGAAATTAGTAATATGACATGCTTTATGTCTCCATGATATCCCTAGCACTTAGTTAATTTATTGGTGAGGGGAATTCAAGTCAAACCGGGACTTTTAATTTTACAGGTATAAAAAGGGATGCTAGCGTGGTGGTACTATATGCAGCAGTAAGTGACAAGTGTTTTCTATCACTCATAGGCGGCGCACGTGTCACGGGCCATTCCAGAGACCATTAACCACTTGCCGACCGCGCCATGAACGAAAGACGTCTACAGCCCGGTCGAGTTATCCAGGGTGGACGTCCCAGGGACGTCCTCCCAGAATCTTGCTTCCGCACGCCCCCTGGGGCGCGCTCCAGGAAATGTCCGTGACCGCCGGGTCCGGAAGACCCGGCGCATCACGGATCACGGTAGATGGCCGCTAATTGCGGCCGTTTACCACATGATCGCTCCGTCAAATGACGGAGCGATCACTTGTAAACAGACCGGCGTCATGTGATGACGCCGGTTCCTCCCTCCCCTCTCTGTACCGATCGGTACAGTGTGAGAGGAGAGGGGAGGGAGCGGATCATGTCAGCTCCCTCCCCCATGTCAGAACATGTCAGCTGTGGGCTGGATCTGTGACAATTGCAGTCATAGATCCAGCCATCCATCCATCCCTGTGCAATACCCTGTGCAATACCCTGTACAATACCCTGTGCAATACTCTGCAATACCCTGTGCAATACTCTGCAATACCCTGGTGCAATACTCTGCAATACCCTGGTGCAATACTCTGCAATACCCTGTGCAATACTCTGCAATACTCTGCAAAATACCCTGCCAATACTCTGCAATACCCTGTGCAATACTCTGCAATACCCTGCCAATACTCTGCGATACCCTGCCAATACTCTGCAATGCCCTGTGCAATACTCTGCAATGCCCTGTGCAATACTCTGCAATACCCTGTGCAATACTCTGCAATACCCTGCCAATACTCTGCAATGCCCTGTGCAATACTCTGCAATACCCTGCCAATACTCTGCAATACCCTGTGCAATACTCTGTAATGCCCTACCAATACTCTGCGATACCCTGCCAATACTCTGCAATGCCCTGTGCAATACTCTGCAATGCCCTGTGCAATACTCTGCAATACCCTGTGCAATACTCTGCAATACCCTGCCAATACTCTGCAATGCCCTGCCAATACTCTGCAATGCCCTGTGCAATACTCTGCAATACCCTGCCAATACTCTGCGATACCCTGCCAATACTCTGCAATGCCCTGTGCAATACTCTGCAATGCCCTGTGCAATACTCTGCAATACCCTGTGCAATACTCTGCAATACCCTGCCAATACTCTGCAATGCCCTGTGCAATACTCTGCAATACCCTGCCAATACTCTGCAATATCCTGTGCAATACTCTGTAATGCCCTACCAATACTCTGCGATACCCTGCCAATACTCTGCAATGCCCTGTGCAATACTCTGCAATGCCCTGTGCAATACTCTGCAATACCCTGCCAATACTCTGCAATGCCCTGTGCAATACTCTGCGATACCCTGCCAATACTCTGTAATGCCCTGTGCAATACTCTGCAATACCCTGTGCAATACTCTGCAATACCCTGTGCAATACTCTGCAATACCCTGCCAATACTCTGCAATACCCTGTGCAATACTCTGCAATACCCTGCCAATACTCTGCGATACCCTGCCAATACTCTGCAATGCCCTGTGCAATACTCTGCAATACCCTGTGTGACAGCAGGAAGGTAAAGTCACCTGGTTGCATCCAGGGGGGTAGATATATTTCGCCCAGATTCAGGCTTTACGCCGACTTATACAACTAGGTGGAGAGTTGTATAAGGCTAGTGGGCTCATGGATGACTCATACCTCTAGGGAGAGTGTGGGGCGTCGTACAGACAGGGAGTTGAAGAGACCAGCTGAAGCTTGTCAGCTCATTTAGGCCTCTATAAGAACTCCCAGCTTCATTAGATGTTAGCTCATGCCTGGAACCAGACCTGTGTGGACTGTCTAGGGAGAGTGAACCCCTGTGCGGTGAGACAAGCCTGTGTGGCTATTTGCTTGGACATTTAAAACCAGGGACTTAGGGACTAGGACAGCACTAGGCTGATCCCAGTTGTTAGTTAGGAAACCTGTATGTTTAGTCAGAGGTCAAGTTGACCAGGATTTATTTTGTTTATGTTTCTTTTGCTTTGCTGTGTTTTGTCACTGTAAATAGAAAATAAACCGCACCTTTTTGATTTTGAAACCCACAACCTCCGTTTGCTGGGCCTGTTTTTGTGTGGGGAGCCCATCTCGGGGGTCACACACACCCGCTGCCGAGCTAACCCCCTCACAGTTGGTGGAGAACCAGTGGCAGTTTTTTTTTTTAAGCCAGCATGGAGGAGATACTGAAGCAGCTGGCTCTAGCAAATGCCAATCAACAGCAGACAAATGCAGGCTTGCAAAAGAACTTCGCAGCCCAGCAGCAAGCTCATCAACAGAGCCTTGCAGCCCAGCAGCAGACAAACGCAACTTTGCAACAGAGTCTGGAGGCTCAGCAACAAGCCCAGCAGCAATCTGAGGCCCGCTTCATAGACCTGTTGCAGAAGCAAGAGCAGAGACTACAACAACAGATGGAAGCAGTAATGTAGCAACGTCCGCAGACCAGTGAGGAAAGCCGTCCCACTAATACCGCGTCCTTTGGGGTGAGTCGTTTATTGACAAAAATGACTGGAGAGGATGATCCAGAGGTATTTTTGACCACATTTGAAAGGACCGCTGAAAGAGAAAAGTGGCCTGAGGAGCAGTGGGCTGGACTGGTGGCTCCTCTGTTAACTGGTGAATCGCAGAAAGCTTACTATGACCTAGAGCCTAACCAAGCAAAAGACTATGTGATGCTAAAAGCTGAAATATTGGCAAGGCTGGGTGTCACCCAGGCTGTCCGGGCTCAGCGTGTGCATAACTGGACTTTCCAGCTTGGAAAACCCCCCAGGTCTCAAATGTATGATCTCATTCACCTGAGCAGAAAGTGGCTACAGCCAGAGACTTTGTCCGCACCAAAGATTGTGGAACGTGTTGTAATGGATCGGTTTTTGAGAGCTCTTCCTACTGCCATCCAAAAGTGGGTAAGCCATGGAGACCCAGAGACGGCCGATGGTCTTGTGGATCGTGTGGAGAAATACTTGGCTACAGAGAACCTGACGGCCTCTTCCAGAGACACTCGGACTTTCCACCCTAAGACCAGACCATCCCCAGGGGCGGATAAGAGGATTCCAAGGGGTGAGGGTGGAGAGAGTGAGAGGGTGGGAGCTCTACCCCAAGTTTGGCGAGAACAGCCTGGGAAATCAGCGGCTCAAGAGGCCGCAAGAAGGATCGTTTGCTACCGCTGCCGGCAAGCGGGACATATTGCAGCCAATTGCCCGGTTGTGGAGGAACCCATGCAGTGTGACTTTCTGACGGGCAGACGTCAGTCGCTGTGTGCGACAGTCGCATGCACTGCCATTCGAGGAACTGAGAAACATTTATGCAAAATGTGTGTTAATGGTAGAAATGTTGTGGTATTGTTGGATTCAGGTAGCCTTGTGACCCTGATAAAGGCTGAGTTAGTTAAAACAGAGGTCTCTGGGAATAGCAAGGTAGCTGTTATTTGTGTGCATGGGGACACCCGAGAGTATCCAGTGACTACAGTGTGTTTCGAGACCCCCAAAGGTACCCTCTCTCATCCAGTGGGCTTAGTATCTCAGTTACCGCATGACGCCATTGTGGGAAGGGATTTTCCGAAGTTCTGGGAACTGTGGGATGATCCTGAGCCCCCCACTGGTGCCCCTATGTACCAGGAATGTGATAGCCAGAACTCCCCTGAGAGTGGTGAGGACTCTCCGGAATTTCCCTTATCAGTATTGGCAGGGGAGACTCAAGAAACTGGAGAGGAGCCCACCTCCTCAGACGAAAACCTACCGTCTGTGGAGTTTTCTGATCTTGAGGTTCACAGGGAAAACTTTGCCACAGAACAGTTGAAAGACCCCGCCCTAATAAAGGCACGGGAAAACGTAGTGAAAATAGATGGCGAGTTAGTGAACCCAGATAATACCTGCACTTACCCATACTTCAGCGTAGAGAAGGACCTACTGTATCGGGTGGCAAAAAGGGCAGAAGAAACCGTTGAGCAGCTTGTGGTGCCCAAACCTTACAGGAAGTTGGTGTTGGAGTTGGCCCATGGGCACATTCTTGGAGGTCATCTGGGGACAGAGAAAACCCGAGAGAGGGTATTACAGAGATTCTATTGGCCGGGGGTGATGAAGGACATAGAAAATTATTGTTCCTCCTGCCCTGTGTGTCAGAGGTCGGCCCCGATGCCACATTTCCGTAGCCCGCTGGTCCCTCTACCCATCATTGAGGTCCCGTTTGAGAGGATCGCCATGGATTTGGTAGGTCCTATAATCAAGTCCGCTAGGGGGCACCAGTACATATTAGTTATAATGGACTATGCCACCCGTTATCCAGAAGCGATCCCTCTCCGAAATACCTCGGCCAAAACCATAGCCAAAGAGCTATCTCTTGTGTTTAGCCGGGTGGGTATTTGTAAAGAACTGCTTACGGACCAAGGTACACCCTTTATGTCCCGGGTTATGAAGGAGCTGTGTAAGTTGTTCAAAGTGACGCAATTACGTACATCTGTGTATCACCCCCAAACCGATGGGCTGGTTGAAAGGTTCAACAAAACCCTAAAACAAATGTTGAAGAAAGTGGTGGATAGAGATGGAAAGGATTGGGACTGTCTACTTCCTTATCTGATGTTTGCTATTAGGGAGGTGCCCCAATCCTCTACGGGATTCTCCCCCTTTGAGTTACTGTATGGGAGACACCCAAGAGGGCTGTTGGATATTGCCAAGGAAACTTGGGAAAGTGAGAGTTCTCCCCACAGGAGTGTGATTGAGCATGTCGCCCTGATGCAAGACCGAATTGCACAGGTAATGCCCATCGTGAAGGAACATTTGGCCCAAGCGCAGTTAGCACAGCAGAGAGTGTACAACCGTGGAGCCAAGACCCGTACCTTTTCCCCGGGGGATAGGATACTGGTACTTGTCCCTACGGTTGAAAGTAAATTCCTTGCCAAATGGCAAGGCCCCTACGAGATAATGGAAAAAGTGAGCGAAGTGAATTACAAGGTCAGACAACCAGGAAGGCGAAAGCCCGAACAGATCTATCACGTTAATCTGTTGAAAGCCTGGAGGGATAGAGAGTCCCTAGTCGCAGACACTTGGTCACCAGCTCAAACTGGTTGCGTGATTCCTGAGGTTGGAATAGCAGCCACCTTGTCACAACCCCAACAACAGGAGGTTAAGGAGTTTGTGCTTCGCAACAAGGAGGTATTCTCTGAGCTGCCGGGACAAACATCTGGGGTAGAGCATGACATCATTACCCCGCCCGGTGAAAGGGTGAAGTTAAAACCCTATCGGATCCCAGAGGCCCGACGGGAGGCAATACGGGAGGAAGTACAGAAAATGCTGAACTTAGGGGTGATAGAGGAGTCCCAAAGTGATTGGTCTAGTCCCATTGTGTTGGTGCCTAAACCGGATGGGAGCTGGCGATTTTGTAACGATTTTCGTCAGTTGAACAAAGTTACAAAATTTGACACCTACCCCATGCCACGTATAGATGAGTTGATCGACCGGCTGGGAACAGCCCGATACATGACGACTCTTGACCTCACAAAAGGGTATTGGCAAATCCCCCTGGCCAAGTCGGCCAAAGAGAAAACCGCATTTGTAACCCCAGACGGGGCGTTCCAATATAAAAGAATGCCGTTCGGGTTACAGAATGCGCCGGCCACATTCCAGCGGAAAATGGACCAGATGCTGAGGCCCCATCGGAAGTATGCTGCGGCTTACCTGGATGACATAATTGTCCATAGCACAGATTGGGCCTCACATCTGCCAAAACTGCAAGCAGTCCTGGACTCTGTTCGGGAAGCGGGGTTTACGGCTAACCCCAAGAAGTGTACCATTGGGCAGGAGGAGGCCAAATATCTTGGGTACACCATTGGGAGGGGAGTAATAAAACCCCAACTCAACAAAGTCGAGGCCATCCAGAGTTGGCCACGTCCCAACAGCAAGAAGCAGGTACGAGCCTTTCTGGGAATCGCTGGGTATTATCGGCGATTCATTCCCCACTTTGCTTCTAAGGCTGTGCCCCTAACCAACCTGACGAAGGGGAAAGGGTCGGTCATGATTAAATGGACCCCCGAGGCTGAGGCAGCATTCCAATTCTTGAAACAAGCCTTATGTAGCCAGCCAGTGTTGTACTCACCCGACTTCTCTAAAGACTTTGTCGTACAAAGTGATGCGTCAGATGTGGGGTTAGGAGCAGTATTGTCCCAGGTCTGGAACGGGGAAGAGCACCCAGTCATTTACCTCAGCAGGAAGTTGAAGTCCCATGAGGTAAATTACGCCACCGTTGAAAAGGAGTGTTTAGCGGTGAAGTGGGCTCTAGATTCCCTTCGGTACTACCTGCTAGGTAGGCACTTTGACATGGTTACGGATCACGCTCCGTTAAAGTGGATGGCTCAAAACAAGGAAACAAATAGAAGAGTGAATAGGTGGTTCCTGGCCCTCCAGGAATTCAACTTCACAGTAAAGCATCGCCCTGGCGTTCAAATGGGGAATGTGGATGCTTTGTCTCGAGTACATGAATGCCTGATTGCTGGTGTTCCAACCCCGAGGTTAAAACAAGAGGGGGGGGGTATGTGACAGCAGGAAGGTAAAGTCACCTGGTTGCATCCAGGGGGGTAGATATATTTCGCCCAGATTCAGGCTTTACGCCGACTTATACAACTAGGTGGAGAGTTGTATAAGGCTAGTGGGCTCATGGATGACTCATACCTCTAGGGAGAGTGTGGGGCGTCGTACAGACAGGGAGTTGAAGAGACCAGCTGAAGCTTGTCAGCTCATTTAGGCCTCTATAAGAACTCCCAGCTTCATTAGATGTTAGCTCATGCCTGGAACCAGACCTGTGTGGACTGTCTAGGGAGAGTGAACCCCTGTGCGGTGAGACAAGCCTGTGTGGCTATTTGCTTGGACATTTAAAACCAGGGACTTAGGGACTAGGCTGATCCCAGTTGTTAGTTAGGAAACCTGTATGTTTAGTCAGAGGTCAAGTTGACCAGGATTTATTTTGTTTATGTTTCTTTTGCTTTGCTGTGTTTTGTCACTGTAAATAGAAAATAAACCGCACCTTTTTGATTTTGAAACCCACAACCTCCGTTTGCTGGGCCTGTTTTTGTGTGGGGAGCCCATCTCGGGGGTCACACACACCCGCTGCCGAGCTAACCCCCTCACACCTGCCAATACTCTGCAATACCCTGCAATGCCCTGTGCAATACTCTGCGATATCCTGCCAATACTCTGCGATATCCTGCCAATACTCTGCAATGCCCTGTGCAATACTCTGCAATACCCTGCCAATACTCTGCAATGCCCTGTGCAATACTCTGCAATACCCTGCCAATACTCTGCAATACCCTGCCCATACTGTGCAATACTCTGCAATACTCTGCCCATACTGTGCAATACTCTGCCATATTCCGCAATACCCTGCAATACTCCTCAATACTCCACAATGCCCTGCAATACCCTGCAATACTCCTCAATACCCGGCAATACTCCGCAATACCCGGCAATACTCCGCAATACCCGGCAATACTCTGCAATAACCACTTCCCGCCCACCGGCCGTCATATGACGTCCTTGACTTTGTGCGGAGATATCTGAATGATGGGTGCAGCTACAGGCATCATTCAGATATCAGCTTTTCTAGCCGGCGATTCCCCACACCATAAGAACAATCATAGTGGCTGTTCCACCGCTTGATCGCTCTTACGGGAGGCGAGAGGGGATGTCCCCCCCTCCCGTTGCCCTCTGGTGCTTCTACCGACTCACCGCTACGATCAAAGCCAAGATTGGTTTTTTTTCAGGCTTCCCAGCCTAGAGGTGAGATGTGGGGTCTTATTGACCCCCCATATCTCACTGTAAAGAGGACCTGTCATGCCATATTCCTATTACAAGGGATGTTTACGTTCCTTGTAATAGGAATAAAAGTGATAAAAAAAAAATTGGGGGCGGAAAAACATGTCAAACTAAAATAAATAAAGTAAAATGAACAATAAAATAAATATTTGTTTTTTAAAGCGCCCCTGCCCCCGCGAGCTCGCATGCAGAAGTGAACGCATACATAAGTCCCGCCCACATATGAAAACAGTTTTCAAACCACACATGTGAGGTATCTTTGCGAACGTTAGAGCGAGAGCAATAATTTTGGCCCTAGACCTCCTCTGTAACTCAAAACATGTAACCAGTAAAAATATTTAAAGCGTCGCCTATGGGGATTTTTAAGTAGCGAAGTTTGGCGCCATTCCACGAGCGTGTGCAATTTTGAAGGGTGACATGTTAGGTATCTATTTACTCGGCGTAACTTCATCTTTCACATTATGCAAAAACATTGGGCTAACTTTACTGTTTTTTTTTCTTTTAAGAACAAAACTGTTTTTTTTCTGTAAAAAGCGCGTTAGAAAAATTTCTGCGCAAATACCATGCAAGATAAAAAGTTGCAACGACCACCATTATATTCTTTAAGGTCTTTGCTAAAAAAACATATATAATGTTTTGGGGTTCTATGTAATTTTCTAGCAAACAAATGATGATTTTTACATGTAGGAGAGAAATGTCAGAATTGGCCTGGGTGCTCCAGAACGCCTGAAGGTGCTCCCTGCATGTTGGGCCTCTGTATGTGGCCACGCTGTGTAAAAGTCTCACACATGTGGTATCGCCATACTCGGGAGGAATAGCAGAATGTGTTTTGGGGTGTAATTTGTGGTATTCATATGCTGTGTGTGAGAAATAACCTGCTAATATGACAATTTTGTGAAAAAAAGAAAAGAAAAAAAAAATCTTGATTTTGCAAAGAATTGTGGGAAAAAATGACAACTTCAAAAAACTCACAATGCTTCTTTCTAAATACCTTGGAATGTCTTCTTTCCAAAAAGAGGTCATTTGGGGGGTATTTGTACTTTTCTGGCATGTTATGCCCCGTACACACGATCGTTTTTCATGCCGTTAAAACTGCCATTTTAAAAAATGGCCCTGAAAAATGACCGTGTGTATGCTCCAGAGCATTTTTAACGACGTGAAAAACGGCCATTAAAAATTCCGGACATGCTCTCTTTTTTCACGTCGTTTTTCATGTCGTTTTTTTTAACGACGTGAAAAACGATAGTGTGTATGCTTTCACGACGTGAAAAAAAACGCGCATGCTCAGAAGCAACTATGAGACGGGAGTGCTCGTTTTGGTAAAGCTAATGTTGGAAATGGAGATGGCACATTCGTCACGGTGGAATTAATAGCATCGTTTTAATGCTGCGCATTCCGTTCTTCTTTTGATAATGCTTTAAAATTACCCTCTTTTGATAATGACATTGAGAGTTATGCCAAACTTGTTTCTAAAGTAATTCCAAATTGCTCTAATGATTATAAAATATTATTTATAAGCCGCACCTCCCTCCTAAATAATACTAATAATAATAAAATAATGTAATTCTCCTTTTTTCTTTAAATTTTATTTTACTATTGTTTTTTTTTGTGGCCTTTTTTTAATTTTTTTGGCTTAAATTATTCTTGTGTAAAGTTACCACAACAACCTTCCAAATGTGTCTCATTTGGCCTCAGGGAGGTTTGTGTCCCCTGATAATAACAATAATATTATTTGAGATGTCCCTGCCTGCTCCCTAGCAAGCTCTCTTTTGAAATACAAATCACATAGTCAAGTATTTTAAGGGCACTAAATTTTTTTTTATTTCAGAACATTAACAAATTAAAGTGGAAGGCAGCACTGGAGAGCCTGCTTGCATTTGTGCATCCCTTTGACCCCACAACAACCATACAAGATGTCCAAACCAAAATAGAGATTAGATCCCCCAAAAAAAGGAGCCCAATCTTGTCTTGAGCTCCCAGAGGTCAGGAGCCACAGCAGATAAGTCCTATATGTCCCCAGTCTGTGGTACTACAGCAGGCATTATTTTCTCCTCTTCCTTGTAGCCTTCTCTCCAGCCTTCTCTGCAGCCTTGGTTGGTTTCTTCCTTGGAGGCTGGGGATCAGGAGGAGAGGTTGTGGCAGGAGGAGTAGTAGGAGGAGGAGGAGGAGGTGGAGGAGTAGGGACAACCTCCATTATGTCCGTGTACCTAGTGAGTTCACCCAGCACGCCCTTATTGATGACTTTCAATAGCAGGGTCTCACTGAATTTTTTTTGCTGCAACTCCATTTGCCCTAGTTTGTGGGCGAGGACTGCGGCAAATCCCTCATCAACAGAGGGTGCCTCTCTGAGGGCCGCTGTTGCCTCTCTGATGAAGGCCCTGGTTTCCTCCTCCACCTGCCTACCTCTCCTTGGCCCTCGTGGTTTAACTACCAGGGGAGGCATCTGGGCTCTTGTGCTGGGCCAAGCCTCCTCCTGGGTGCCACTGGGCCAAGCCTCCTCCTGGGTGCCACTGGGCCCTGCCTCCTCCTGATCCCCAACATCACCCTCTTCCTGGCTCTGCTCTGGCTGTAAAAAAAGAAAGGGACATTATTTATTTTGCCACATCATCATTCACAGACATTGTTCACCTCTAGACATTGTTGAAATCAATGCCAAAAGTTATGTCATTTTCATTGATTCCGCATCCTGGTTTTGTTGTCTTGTGCACATAAAATTAGGCCACTACTGTATCTTGCTCTTCACAAACTTTATTGGTAGAAGTGTACATACCTTTAACAATACTAACATCTATTTAAATTCTACAATTTTGTATGATATAAATATAGATATCAATACTTTACCTGGCTCCATATCTCCAAATCTGCCTCCTCAAGGCCCTGATCTTGATCCTCAGAGGAAGCCAGAGCAGGGTTGACAGGAAGGCTGGAGGACTGGCTGCAGGGAAGGCTGGAGGGTTGGGTACAAGGAAGGCTGTATTGACCTCTGGGGGGAAGGGTGGAGAGAGATTCCCGCACTTCCAGCTGGTCATCCAGAAAAGCAAGCTTACTGTAGTACCACAGACTGGGTTTATAAACCTTATCTGCTGGTGCACCTGACCTCTGGGACCTCAGGACCATAGTCCTCTGGGTCCTGTATGTCCCTATGATGGTCGCAATTTTGTTTTTGACATCTTGGAGAGTTGTTGTGGGTATCTTTGTTTGCACAAATGCAAGCAGGCTCTCCAGTGCTGCTTTCCTGGCGTCTTTATTTTTATTACCGCCACTTTTTGTTTGCCATAATATAGGGAGCTCTTGCCATTTGTCGATGAACTCCCCCATGAAGTCTGGGTTTTTAAAAGTATTCATAGAAAATTAAGTACTGTCCGTGATACTTTTTTTATTTGCACTAACATAGAATTTTTCAGGACAAGCTTTCGGGGTATGTCCCCTTCTTCAAGGTCCAAGCAGTACTTAATTTTCTCTGTCACAATTGCACTAATACGGCTACAATTACGTCAAGTAAAAGTATTCATGATATCTGTAAAAGCGAGAAACCAAAAAAAATATATATTTCAGGCAACATTCCTCAACTGTGCATTGTCTACATATTTTGAGCACACAAATCTCCTCGTCTGATGAACCTCAAAAAGTAAAATTGTTAGGTACCTTCGTCACGACGTTCGTTGCTAACTCCCTCTCCCGACAAATGAACGTATTTCCCAGACATGGATCTTCACTTGATATACACAGCGCATGCGTGAAACTCTGCACGCTTTCCCCGCCCCTGACGTTCGATATTGTACTTTCCCCGCCCCTTCTCGCTCGTAGTGCTGAACAAAACATGGCGGAGACACAGGTGGCTGAGATTACCTCTACAGAGGATGAAATTACAGAGGTGCCCAAATCAAGACCCAGGAGATATAAGGCATCCAACATGTCATTCGAGGAAATGGTGGAGATGGTCGCCATTTTAAAGAAGGAGGATTATGATGCCAAGCATGGTCCGTATAAAAGGCCTAATCTGGTCAAGTCCAGAATTATGGGCAAAGTGGTCAAAAGTCTTCACAAAAAATTTGGGGTGTGCAGAACGAAGGAACAGCTCAGAAAACGATGGTCAGATCTGAAGTTGCGGGAGGCCGACCAATATAAAAGAATCAAGAAAGTTATATTAAAAAGTAAGTCATTTTTTGTGAGTTTCCATGGTACATATTATTTTCTTGGATTCTGTTGTGTATTTTTAACTTTCATATAGTACACTGAAAGATACCATCTTTCAGGTTCGTCCGCACAGTAAACGGACGTATTAAACCTCTTTCTCCGTACAGTTCCTCAAACGATGTTTTAGGATCATCCAGTGTGAACACCCATGTATTTTGGTTTATTTGGGGGAGTAAATTTGGGCCTCACTTATTTTTTGTGTGCTAATCCAAAGGACATTTGTTCGTTTGAAAAAACGATATGCATGGTAATGTTAAAGGGAGTGAATGCTCAGCAGCTGATGAAACATCTGAACGCAGTAGTACAAGTGTGGGCCTAAAGCCAAAAAGCTTGAGGGTGTCACACACAGGTGATCCAGTGTAGATACTTTGGGGTGTTACAATGTTTCAAATTTGTGTTCAAAATGTATATGCTCTGGTTTGGGCTATGTATCCAATCATTTGTCCCGGTTGGCACAGGGGGTAAAATTTAAAATGGAGCATGCTTCAAAAGAATGATTACAAAGTTTTTTTTCAGGTTTCTTATTTAAGCAAAATTGAGTCGCTACTAATGAAACTATTCCTTTTATTTCAATCTCCCTAGGGATTCGAAAAGCTACCTCAGATGAGACGAGAATTGCAATACCTACAACAATACCCCCAGAACCCCAGGATGGAGAGGAATGTGATGTTGTGGAAGTGGAAAGTGGCACCACCACAGGTCAGAGAGAAACCAGACACATGCATGTTAAATAGATGTAGGCCTACATATTCTATCCTACATATTTCTTTTTACATTTAGGTGCAGTTCTGGCCGAAGACCCAATAAGTTGACACATCACAGTGCCCAGATCCTGATCCAATACCTGATGGTCTGCTGTCGTGACCTCGAAAAAATTAAGGGAGACTTGCTAGAGATCAGGGCAAATACAAAGCGGGTGCGGGAAAGGCTCCAAAATATCATGGCTGTGCTTGGGCGTGTCTAATGTTTTTACACCAAATAACGTTTTACTTGCAGAGTTTTATAAGTTTTTTGTTATTTTACCCTTTAATGACTAGCACATGTTTATCTTTTTCAAAAATTTGACAAATATAGTTTGTTTATGCATGGCTGGTCATGCGTTTTAATACACCCGAAATTAAGGGAACATCCACATTTCTAAGGAAGTTTCCCACCTAAAAAAAAAAATAAAGGTATTTTTACATAACAAATCATTGTGGCTTCATTATGTAAATGTGGTGCTGAGTGAACTAATCAATGTTTGGTGTTTACACTGACAATGAAGGCTAATTAAAAGATTGTTTAATCCACATGGCAAAACAAGTGCACTAGGTAAACCTACCAGAAACATCAAACATTATACAATAAAAAATCCAAAACAATCTTTACTCAAGAAAAAGTTTTATTTTTTTGGTATAAAATTATTATAGATTGTCTGGCATTTCAATGGCCCCCCTACCCATAAAATAGTCCACATATTGGTTACGGACCTCACGTCCGGTTGGGGGGGCCAAGCCAGGACGGCCAGGTTCCAGGGCTACCAAAGTTTCTGCATTGATTAAAGAGGCCTCAGGCCCACTCAAAGATATATAACTCGTTGAATGCACCCTTAGGAAATTATGCAGCACACAGCACGTCATAACCACATGGTTCCATTTGTATGGGGCAAGGTGGATGGAGGTAAGGAAGAGGCGAAATAATTGAACACCCTCCTCTCAGGGGTGAGGGTGCGTTGCGGGAATGGCCTCATCAAATGGGGTCCCAGGCCAAACGCCTCATCCGCCACAAACACAAAAGGTTGTCCCTCCACATTCTGCTCCGCTGGTGGCAAGGCCAGCAGATCCAAAAGGAGCCGTTCTCCAAACTCCGTCTGGGCAAAAACTCCTCCATCAGACAACCTGCCATTCTTGCCAACGTCCACATAGAGGAACTCGTAGGTGGCCGACACCACTGCCATCATCACGACGCTGTGGAACCCCTTATAATTATAATATAAGGATCCCGAATGGGGTGGTGGGACGACCCGAACATGTTTGCCGTCGATGGCTCCTCCACAGTTCGGAAAGTTCCATTGCTGGGCAAACTCGGAAGCCACATTCTGCCATTCATGTGGCGAAGAAGGGAACTGTGGAATTAAAGAAATAACAAATTAATACTTGGAGCCAGAAACATTAAAAGCTGATTTCATACACACATTCATGGCCAACATTGGTAGAAACTGTTCAAAACATAAAAAATTGGAAGCAAGAAAAAAAATAAAAATTATGGGGGGGGTTGAAGATGAGTTGGGAATATCACACATGAAGGCTGTAGCACTCTGTATTGAAGTTAACAAAAATGAAACATTCCTAGGCAAAATTTAGGGTGCGTTTTGGGTAAAGCACTACGATGGAACATAGAATAAAAAACATGGAAATGACTGGGCAAGGTAGGTATGGCCCCAGGATAGCATGCTGGAGAGGTTAGGTAAGCCAAATTTACAGGTAGGCCTCAAACCCCAAACTTTAAATAATAAAACATGGGGAGAAAGGGGACATTCCCTGCAGCTAAGAATCATGTGAATTAGGGACTGCAAATAAAGCAAATTAAAAATATCCAAAAATAAAAACCATACAATGTGAATTTTTGAAGAAGAACACTTACCTTAATATAGTCCTCCTGCAAAACTTGAAGGATGGCAGAACAAGTCTCTGGTATAATGATCCCCAGAGCCTGGGGGGATATGCCTGTGGAGAACTTAAGGTCCTGCAGGCTTCTCCCAGTAGCCAGGTATCGCAACGTGGCGATTAGGGATGAGCCGAACACCCCCGGGTTCGGTTCGCACCAGAACCTTCGAACGGACCGAAAGTTCGCGCAAATTTTCGAACCCTATTCGTTATAATGGACGCGAACGTTCGAAATCAAAATTGCTAATTACAACGGCCAATATGCATGTTAATGTCATAAAACAGGTTTGGGGACCCGGGTCCTGCCCCAGGGGACATATATCAATGCAAAAAGAAATTTTAAAAACTAAAGTTTTTTCGGGAGCAGTCATTTTAATGATGCATAAAGTGAAAAAAAAAAAAGTGAAATTTTCCTTTAAATATGGTACCTGGGGGGTGTCTAAAGTATGCCTGTGAAGTGGCATGTGTTTCCCGTGTTTAGAACTGTCCTTGCACAAAATGACATTTGTAAAGGAAAAAAAGAAGCCATTTAAAACCACTTGCGGCTTTAATGTCATGTCTTGTCCTGGCCGCCATATGGCTGAAAATCCTTGAGAAAAATGGCATGGCTACCCCATCAACCCCCCCCCCCACCCCAGCCCCTTTGGGTCTTGTATGGATACTAAGGGGGACCCCGCACCCAAAATAAAACCCTATACCTACAACCCTATATACTCTGAACAGCAGTATATAGGTGGTGCAAACAAGACATGGACTGTAGGTTTGTTCTTAAGTAGAATCTGAACAGGTACATTATGAAGTGTAGCTACATCCCAAAAAAATCAATTTTTAAGCTTTTTGGAGAACATAGGGAGGGGTTATCACCCCTGTAACATTTGCTGTCTTTGCACATCTGTTCAGAACATGTCACCTCACTTTCCGTCCCAATGACAAATGTTTTTGGAAAAGTGGGGTTTTAATTGAAACAAGGATTGGTGATAAAGCATCAGTAGAGAGGAGATACCTTTTTCCCAAATTAAATCTAACAGGATAGAATTTTCCTTCCTAGGGGTAGATTTCCTCTCACTTCCTGTTTTCTCTTGCCGTTTGCAAGTAGGAGTCGTTTGTAAGTTGGATGTTTGAAAGTAGGGGCCTGCCGTATATACTCTGCAGAAATTTGCCCTATTAGATGTTGGTGTAGCCACAAGACTGGTGGGCACAGGAATGGGCCCTGCTGTGAGTTAATAGATCAAGATTTGTACTTGCATGCACCTGTTGAACCGGGCAGAAAAATTGGGCCTTTGGTGGTGGTGGTGGTGGTGGTGGACGGTGTTGCCACAAGACTGTAAGCCCTCACAGTTACTCTTGGTGGGTGCAGGAATGGGCCCTGCTGTGAGTTATTAGATCAAGATTTGTAATTGCATGCACCTGTTGAACAGGGCAGAAAAATTGGGCCTTTGGTGGTGGTGGTGGTGGTGGACGGTGTTGCCACAAGACTGTAGGCCCTCATAGTTACTCTTGGTGGGCGCAGGAATGGGCCCTGCTGTGAACTATTAGATCAAGATTTGTAATTACACGCCCCTGTTAAACAGGGGCTGAAAAATTGTGCCTTAGGCATTGGTGCTGGTGCCACAACACTGCAACCCCTCACAGATACTGTACTTGGAGCACAGCAGTCACACCTGTTGCGAAGCATCTTTTTAAAAAATTGTAATTACACGCCCCTGTTATACAGGGGCTGAAAAATTGTGCCTTAGGCACTGGTGCTGGTGCCACAACACTGCAACCCCTCACAGATACTGTACTCTGAGCACAGCAATGAGACCTGTTGCAAAGCATTGCCTAAAAATTGTAATTACACGCCCCAACAGGGGCTGAAAAATTGTGCCTTAGGCACTGGTGCTGGTGCCACAACACTGCAACCCCTCACAGATACTGTACTCTGAGCACAGCAGTCACACCTGTTGCGAAGCATCTTTTTAAAAAATTGTAATTACACGCCCCTGTTATACAGGGGCTGAAAAATTGTGCCTTAGGCACTGGTGTGGTGGCATGGATCATTGAGGAGGAGGAAGAGGATAGTCAGTGAACATAACAGGACAGTCACTCAGCATCAGCATAGGCAGTCTTGAAGGGATGTGACATTATAAATTATTCCGTTATATCCGCTTCAGGTGTCTGGTAGCTGGTGGTAATCCAAGACTGATTCATTTTTATGAAGGTCAGTCGATCAACCGAGTCGGTGGACAGGCGCACCCTATGATCGGTGACAAATCCTCCAGCAGCACTGAATGTGCGTTCGGAAAGAACGCTGGATGCAGGACAGGCCAGTAGCTCAATTGCATACTGTGCAAGCTCTGGCCAGTGATCCATCCTCAGGACCCAGTAAGCCAGAGGATTTTCGGTGGGAAAGGTGTCCAAGTCTGACCTTGCCCCTAGGTATTCCTGCACCATGTATATCAGACGCTGGCGATGGTTGCTGGAACCGATCATACCTTGGGGCTGCGGACTAAAAAATTGTCTGAACGCATCGGTCAGACGTCCACCTTCCCCACCGCTCCTTCTGCTACTGACCGAAGCCTCAGCAACTCGTCGTCCAGGACCAGGAGTTTGTAACCTCCCAGTTTCTGGGAACGCGTTGCACAGACCTTTCTGCAAGGCCTCCCTGAGATGTCTCATCCTCTGCTCCCTCTGCGACGGCAAGATAAGGTCCGCAACCTTACCCTTGTACCGTGGATCAAGGAGAGTGGCCAGCCAGTAATGGTCACTCTCCTTGATCCGAAGAACACGAGGATCCTTCCGCAGGCTTTGCAGGATCAGGGAGGCCATGCAGCGTAGGTTAGCTGAGGCATTCGGTCCGGAGTCTTCTGGGTCACTGAGGATGACATGATCGCCAGCCACCTCCTCCCAGCCACGTACAAGTCCACTGGTTTGTTGGGACTGTACATCATCCCTAAAAGACTGCTGCTGCTGATGCTGAGTGCCAGGCTCCACCTCCATGCTCACACAATCCTCCTCCTCCTCCTCCTCCTCCTCCTCCTCTTCCTGTGTGATGGGTGGGACAGAAGGAACATTGTCTGGATAAAGGGGGCCTTGAGAGACAAGGAAGTCCTCCTCTTCCTGCCTCTGTTCTGCCTCAAGTGCCCTGTCCATTATCCCACGCAGCGTATGCTCCAACAGGTGGACAAGAGGTACAGTGTCACTGATGCATGCACTGTCACTGCTCACCATCCTCGTGGCCTCCTCAAATGGTGAGAGGACAGTGCATGCATCCCTGATCATGCTCCACTGGCGTGGGGAAAAAAAGCCAAGCTCCCCTGACCCTGTCCTGGTGCCGTAGTCGCAAAGGTACTCATTGATGGCCCTCTGCTGCGTGTGCAGTCGCTGCAGCATGGCCAACGTTGAGTTCCACCTGGTGGGCATGTCACATATTAGGCGGTTCTTGGGCAGGTTCAGCTCCTTTTGCAGCTCAGTCAGCCGAGCACTGGCATTATAAGATCGGCGGAAATGCACACAGACTTTCCTGGCCTGCCTCAGGACATCCTGTAAGCCTGGGAACCTGCCCAAGAACCGCTGCACCACCAGGTTGAGGACGTGAGCCATACAGGGCACATGGGTGAGCTGCCCCTGTCGCAGGGCGGAGAGGAGGTTGGTGCCATTATCAGAAACGACCATTCCTGGCTTAAGCTGGCGTGGCGTCAACCACCTCTCGGCCTGCCCCTGCAGAGCTGCCAGAACCTCTGGCCCAGTGTGGCTCCTGTCCCCCAAACACACCAGCGCAAGCACGGCATGGCATCTTTTTGCCTGCGTACTCGCGTAGCCCCTTGTACGCCTACGGAGCACCGCTGGTTCCGAGGACAGAGCACTCGAAGAGGACATGGAGGAAGAAGAAGAGGAGGGGGTGGAGGAGAGAGGTGTGTCACAACCAGTAGTAGCATTTTGGAGGCGTGGTGGCGGAACAACCTCCAACACTACTGCACCTTGTCCTGCATCCCTCCCAGCTGCCAATAGAGTGACCCAATGGGCCGTGAAAGAAAGATAACGTCCCTGTCCATGCCTGCTGGACCATGAGTCAGCGGTAATATGCACCTTACCGCTGACCGCCCTGTCCAGCGAGGCATGGACATTGCCTTCCACATGCCAGTAGAGAGACGGAATCGCCTTCCGTGAGAAAAAGTGGCGTTTGGGAACCTGCCACTGAGGAACCGCACATTGAACAAACTCACGGAAGGGGGCCGAGTCTATCAACTGAAAAGGCAGCAGTTGAAGTGCTAGCAATTTAGCCAAGCTAGCATTCAACCGCTGGGCATGTGGATGGCTGGGAGTATACTTCTTTCGACGGTCCAGCAGCTGGGGCAGGGAAATTTGCCTGCTACAATCGGACGTCGGTGTACTGCAAGTACTTGGTTGTGACACACCTAATTCTACACCTTCAGTCCTCTCAGAGCAGCTTTCAGAGAGGACTGAAGATATAGTGGGGATGGAGATCCCAGCTGATGAGGAGCAAGGAGAGGTCCGCTTTGTTCTTTGGTGTGGGTCTTTTATGTGTGCTTGCCAACGAGCTGCATGGCAGGTCGACATATGTCTGCTCATGCTTGTGGTGCCCAAGCGGCTGATGTTTTGGCCACGCGAGATACGCTTGAGACAAATATTGCAAATAGCAGTGGTGCGATCTGATGCACTCGTCTCAAAAAAGGCCCACACCAAAGAACTTTTGTGATAACGTGCAGAGGCAGCGCCCTGCACAGGCGGAGCTCTGCGGTGTGGTACAGTTGCTGTGCTGGCCTCTAGCTGGCCTCCAGGGGGCATCCTGCCTCGTTGGACATGTGACGCTGCATCCTCCTCCTCCTCCTCCTCTCTCCCTTCAGGCACCCACGTGGAGTCAGTGACCTCATCATCCCCTCCCTCTTCACCACTAGAGCAAACCTGGCAGTAAGCTGCAGCTGGTGGAACACTACTGCCAGATTGCTGTCCTTCAGCATCCCCTCTCTCTGCGCGCACACTACTGACTTCCTCAAGCTGGGTATCATCATCCGAGCCTTCGAATCGTTGGGCATCCTCCTGGAGCATGTACCCAACACTGTGCTCAAACAGTTCGGGGGACTCCTCAGGAGGACATGGTGGGTCTAGGGAAGGGGTGGCTGATGATGCCATTGAGTACGCGTTGGCAGCTGCTCTGCCAGTACCCTGAGCCTGGGTGAGAGAGGATGAGGAGGATGAGGAGGGCTTGGTCATCCATTCTACCAAGCCTTCGGCATGATGCGGCTCCACATGTCCAGCTGCCGAAAACGAAGACAAGCGTGTCCCATGGCCACGTGCTGATGACGATGCACGACCACGTCCACGGCCAGCACTGTTGTCTCTAGAAACAGAGCCTGCCTGCCCTGTGTTCTTGCCTCGGCACGCTCTGCCTCTCCTTGGCGGTCTTCCAGCCATTGTAGTCGGTAGTGTATATAGTATAAAAAATAGAACTCCTATGTGTGCTCACAACACACTGTAGGTCCTATGGGTGCTGACACTAACACACTATAGGTACTATGTGTGCTGCTGACAAGAAAATATAGGAGCTCTGTTTGCTGCCACTAACACACTAGAAGTCCTATTGGTGCTTCTGAGATGAAAATATAGGAGCTCTGTGTGATGCCACTAACACACTAGAAGTCCTATGGGTGCTGCTGAGAAGAAAATATAGGAGCTCTGTGTGATGCCACGAACACACTAGAAGTCCTATGGGTGCTTCTGAGATGAAAATATAGGAACTCTGTGTGATACCACTAACACACTAGAAGTCCTATGGGTGCTTCTGAGAAGAAAATATAGGAGCTCTGTTTGCTGCCACTAACACACTAGAAGTCCTATGGGTGCTGCTGAGAAGAAAATATAGGAGCTCTGTGTGATGCCACTAACACACTAGAAGTCCTATGGGTGCTTCTGAGATGAAAATATAGGAGCTCTGTGTGATGCCACTAACACACTAGAAGTCCTATGGGTGCTGCTGAGAAGAAAATATAGGAGCTATGTGTGATGCCACTAACACACTAGAAGTCCTATGGGTGCTTCTGAGATGAAAATATAGGAGCTCTGTGTGATGCCACTAACACACTAGAAGTCCTATGGGTGCTTCTGAGATGAAAATATAGGAGCTCTGTTTGCTGCCACTAACACACTAGAAGTCCTATGGGTGCTGCTGAGAAGAAAATATAGGAGCTCTGTTTGCTGCCACTAACACACTAGAAGTCCTATGGGTGCTTCTGAGATGAAAATATAGGAGCTCTGTGTGATGCCACTAACACACTAGAAGTCCTATGGGTGCTGCTGAGAAGAAAATATAGGAGCTCTGTGTGATGCCACTAACACACTAGAAGTCCTATGGGTGCTTCTGAGATGAAAATATAGGAGCTCTGTGTGATGCCACTAACACACTAGAAGTCCTATGGGTGCTGCTGAGAAGAAAATATAGGAGCTCTGTTTGCTGCCACTAACACACTAGAAGTCCTATGGGTGCTGCTGAGAAGAAAATATAGGAGCTCTGTTTGCTGCCACTAACACACTAGAAGTCCTATGGGTGCTGCTGAGAAGAAAATATAGGAGCTATGTGTGATGCCACTAACACACTAGAAGTCCTATGGGTGCTTCTGAGATGAAAATATAGGAACTCTGTGTGATACCACTAACACACTAGAAGTCCTATGGGTGCTTCTGAGAAGAAAATATAGGAGCTCTGTTTGCTGCCACTAACACACTAGAAGTCCTATGGGTGCTGCTGAGAAGAAAATATAGGAGCTCTGTGTGATGCCACTAACACACTAGAAGTCCTATGGGTGCTTCTGAGATGAAAATATAGGAGCTCTGTGTGATGCCACTAACACACTAGAAGTCCTATGGGTGCTGCTGAGAAGAAAATATAGGAGCTATGTGTGATGCCACTAACACACTAGAAGTCCTATGGGTGCTTCTGAGATGAAAATATAGGAGCTCTGTGTGATGCCACTAACACACTAGAAGTCCTATGGGTGCTTCTGAGATGAAAATATAGGAGCTCTGTTTGCTGCCACTAACACACTAGAAGTCCTATGGGTGCTGCTGAGAAGAAAATATAGGAGCTCTGTTTGCTGCCACTAACACACTAGAAGTCCTATGGGTGCTTCTGAGATGAAAATATAGGAGCTCTGTGTGATGCCACTAACACACTAGAAGTCCTATGGGTGCTGCTGAGAAGAAAATATAGGAGCTCTGTGTGATGCCACTAACACACTAGAAGTCCTATGGGTGCTTCTGAGATGAAAATATAGGAGCTCTGTGTGATGCCACTAACACACTAGAAGTCCTATGGGTGCTGCTGAGAAGAAAATATAGGAGCTCTGTTTGCTGCCACTAACACACTAGAAGTCCTATGGGTGCTGCTGAGAAGAAAATATAGGAGCTCTGTGTGATGCCACTAACACACTAGAAGTCCTATGGGTGCTGCTGAGAAGAAAATATAGGAGCTCTGTTTGCTGCCACTAACACACTAGAAGTCCTATGGGTGCTGCTGAGAAGAAAATATAGGAGCTCTGTGTGATGCCACTAACACACTAGAAGTCCTATGGGTGCTTCTGAGATGAAAATATAGGAGCTCTGTGTGATGCCACTAACACACTAGAAGTCCTATGGGTGCTGCTGAGAAGAAAATATAGGAGCTCTGTGTGATGCCACTAACACACTAGAAGTCCTATGGGTGCTGCTGAGAAGAAAATATAGGAGCTATGTGTGATGCCACTAACACACTAGAAGTCCTATGGGTGCTTCTGAGATGAAAATATAGGAGCTATGTGTGATGCCACTAACACACTAGAAGTCCTATGGGTGCTTCTGAGATGAAAATATAGGAGCTCTGTTTGCTGCCACTAACACACTAGAAGTCCTATGGGTGCTGCTGAGAAGAAAATATAGGAGCTCTGTGTGATGCCACTAACACACTAGAAGTCCTATGGGTGCTTCTGAGATGAAAATATAGGAGCTCTGTGTGATGCCACTAACACACTAGAAGTCCTATGGGTGCTGCTGAGAAGAAAATATAGGAGCTCTGTTTGCTGCCACTAACACACTAGAAGTCCTATGGGTGCTGCTGAGAAGAAAATATAGGAGCTCTGTGTGATGCCACTAACACACTAGAAGTCCTATGGGTGCTGCTGAGAAGAAAATATAGGAGCTCTGTTTGCTGCCACTAACACACTAGAAGTCCTATGGGTGCTGCTGAGAAGAAAATATAGGAGCTCTGTGTGATGCCACTAACACACTAGAAGTCCTATGGGTGCTTCTGAGATGAAAATATAGGAGCTCTGTGTGATGCCACTAACACACTAGAAGTCCTATGGGTGCTGCTGAGAAGAAAATATAGGAGCTCTGTGTGATGCCACTAACACACTAGAAGTCCTATGGGTGCTTCTGAGATGAAAATATAGGAACTCTGTGTGATGCCACTAACACACTAGAAGTCCTATGGGTGCTGCTGAGAAGAAAATATAGGAGCTCTGTTTGCTGCCACTAACACACTAGAAGTCCTATGGGTGCTGCTGAGAAGAAAATATAGGAGCTCTGTTTGCTGTCACTAACACACTAGAAGTCCTATGGGTGCTGCTGAGAAGAAAATATAGGAGCTCTGTGTGATGCCACTAACACACTAGAAGTCCTATGGGTGCTGCTGAGAAGAAAATATAGGAGCTCTGTTTGCTGCCACTAACACACTAGAAGTCCTATGGGTGCTGCTGAGAAGAAAATATAGGAGCTCTGTGTGATGCCACTAACACACTAGAAGTCCTATGGGTGCTGCTGAGAAGAAAATATAGGAGCTCTGTTTGCTGCCACTAACACACTAGAAGTCCTATGGGTGCTGCTGAGAAGAAAATATAGGAGCTCTGTGTGATGCCACTAACACACTAGAAGTCCTATGGGTGCTGCTGAGAAGAAAATATAGGAGCTCTGTTTGCTGCCACTAACACACTAGAAGTCCTATGGGTGCTGCTGAGAAGAAAATATAGGAGCTCTGTGTGATGCCACTAACACACTAGAAGTCCTATGGGTGCTTCTGAGAAGAAAATATAGGAGCTCTGTGTGATGCCACTAACACACTAGAAGTCCTATGGGTGCTTCTGAGATGAAAATATAGGAACTCTGTGTGATGCCACTAACACATTAGAAGTCCTATGGGTGCTGCTAAGAAGAAAATATAGGAGCTCTGTTTGCTGCCACTAACACACTAGAAGTCCTATGGGTGCTTCTGAGAAGAAAATATAGGAGCTCTGTGTGATGCCACTAACACACTAGAAGTCCTATGGGTGCTTCTGAGATGAAAATATAGGAACTCTGTGTGATGCCACTAACACATTAGAAGTCCTATGGGTGCTGCTGAGAAGAAAATATAGGAGCTCTGTTTGCTGCCACTAACACACTAGAAGTCCTATGGGTGCTGCTGAGAAGAAAATATAGGAGCTCTGTTTGCTGCCACTAACACACTAGAAGTCCTATGGGTGCTTCTGAGATGAAAATATAGGAGCTCTGTGTGATGCCACTAACACACTAGAAGTCCTATGGGTGCTGCTGAGAAGAAAATATAGGAGCTCTGTTTGCTGCCACTAACACACTAGAAGTCCTATGGGTGCTGCTGAGAAGAAAATATAGGAGCTCTGTGTGATGCCACTAACACACTAGAAGTCCTATGGGTGCTGCTGAGAAGAAAATATAGGAGCTCTGTTTGCTGCCACTAACACACTAGAAGTCCTATGGGTGCTGCTGAGAAGAAAATATAGGAGCTCTGTTTGCTGCCACTAACACACTAGAAGTCCTATGGGTGCTGTTGGGGTGCAATGCTGTGCTAACAGCACTGCGGTTGGTACTACTGCAATACTGTACTAACAGTAAGCACGCACCAGACTAATCCCCAGCAGCAGCTAATAACACGCTAACTGTGCAATCAGCAGCAATGAACGATCAATGACTTAGGTAGCAATGGTTTAGCAAAGAAATAGCCAATGGTTTAGCAAAGAAGAGCAAATCTTTCAGTATCAAGCAAAGACAGAATCAGCAGACTGATCTCTCCTAAAGCCGGAACTCATGTGACCGGGGCCGATGGCGTGGCGGCCTTTTAAATGGTGGGGCATGTACTAAAGCCCCTGAGCTGTAATTGGCTACAGGCGTCCTGCCTGTAGCCAATTATTGCTCTCCGAGTTTCGGGCGCTGTGATTGGCCAAGCATGCGGGGTCACAGTGCATGCTTGGCCAATCATCAGCCAGCAATGCACTGCGCCGGCCGCGCCGGCCGCAATGCATTGCGGGGCCGCTCGCATCACACGAATGTGATGCGAACGGCCCAAATAGTTCTGGGCTCGACGAGCGAGCGAACGCCCGGTGCTCGATTCGAACATGGGTTCGAATCGAGCACCGGGCCCATCCCTAGTGGCGATGAGCCTCTGCTCAGCACTGATGGCTTCCCGCATAACGGTGTCCTGCCTGGTAATATAGGGGGACACCAAAGCCAACAGCTGCTGAAATACGGGGTCAGACATCCTGAGGAAATTCCTGAAATCATCAGGATTATTCTCCCTGATCTCCCGCAACAAAGGCATGTGACAGAATTGGTGCCGCTGGAGCAACCAATTCTTGGTCCATGAACTCCTCCTGACCCTGCTCATGGCATGGAGTCGGGATACAGCATGAACCCCTGCACCAACTACAGCACGAACTCTACGACGAGTACGTAGCCGCAACATGGCTAGATAACGGTCGGCTGAACAGAACGAACTAGAAGAACGCACGGAAGAACAGCAAGGCCTATGAAGAACAAGCTGAAAAACACGAACGTGCAGAGCAGGCCGCACTGAATAAACAGATACGAACTGACTACAAGCAGTGCTAAACAGATATGAACCCACAGGCGCAAACTGAACTCCCGAAAACGATCTTCAAAGCACGAAGACTGAAAAGTGGCGAATCGTCTCTCACCAAACTTTTACTAACACGCGGTAACACGGAATTAGCAAAAGCGTCCCAAAGGGTGGCGTCATTCGAACGGAACTTCCCCTTTATAGTGCCGTCGTACGTGTTGAACGTCACTGCGCTTTGCTTGATCGTTTTTTTTTAATGATGGTGTGTACGCAAGGCAGGCTTGAGAGGAAACATGAAAAAAAAACGAGGAGAAAAACGTTGGTTTAAAAAATGACATTAAAAACGATCGTGTGTACGGGGCATTAGGGATGAGATAGGCCGTCAGTACTTCAGGTGTGATCAATTTTCAGATATTGGCACCATAGCTTGTGGAATCTATAACTTTCACAAAGACCAAATAATATGCACCAATTTGTACTTATTTTTACCAAAGATATGTAGCAGTATAAATTTTGGCCAAAATTTATGAAGAAAAAATACAAATTTGCAAAATTTTATAACGGAAACAAAGAAAAATTCATTTTTTTACAAAATTTTCAGTCTTTTTTCTCTTATAGCGCAAAAAATAAAAAACCCAACAGTGATTAAATACCACCAAAAGAAAGCTCTATTTGTGTGGAAAAAAAGGACAAAAATTTCATATGGGTACAGTGTTGTATGACTGAGTAATTGTCATTCAAAATGTGAGAGCACCGAAAGCTGAAAATTGGTCTGGTTAGGAAGGGGGTTTAAGTGCTCAGTGGTCAAGTGGTTAATCAAGATGGCAGACAACAGTGTTAGTGCAGTGGAAGTGTAAAACAGCGGAAGCATGCAAGCTCACCACCACCAAAAAAATTCATACAATTGCATCTGCAGGTAAAGAAAAGCCCGGAGCAAAAAGAAAGAATGCAATAGGCGGAGGGCTGGCATGACTGAGTGAACAGGGTATGAAGATGTAAAAGTAAGAGTGATTGGCTAAGAAGTGTAAGGGGGGAGGGGAAAAGTCTGAACCAAAAGGTAATCCCCGCCCCCTAAGGCAACACAGCGCGGGGGAAAGTTCCAGACACCAGAACCATGTCCACTGTGGAGAACCTTCTGGCCCAATTGCGGGCAGAGGCCACGACACGGGCGAGGATTGGCTCCAGGAGACCCTGGGGCTGATGCTGTTGGGACCGTCTGGATCACCAGGTACCGCGGGGAGAGAGGCTGGGCGAGCTTGCAGGTCCAGGCCTCCGGAGCGATACTCACCAGGCCCCTCCCCTAGAGCTCAGCGGCAGACTGGGAGTCCCCCTATGGCCCCTTCGGGGCCCCCCGGCCAAGCGCACTGCCTTGCCTAGGACGGGGGGTACCGGGAGGAATCCCCCACACGATCAGAGCTCGGCGGGGGGCCACGCCAGGAGTTCCGGTGCGGCTGTTAGGCCCGCGCGGCACATGGAGTCGGAGAGGGCGGGCTCCGCTCCCCGGGGGTCCCCGGCGGGATTGGAGCCTCAGCGTGGGTTTTTGGGGGCCGCGGTGACCGGGCCACCTACCTCCTCGGCCGGTCATCATGGGCAGGGGCTGTCCGGTACAGGCATGGTGGAGCCTGGGAGAGAAGACGGCGGTGCTGCTGGTTCGTTCCAGCGTGGTCGCAAGTCGGCGGGGAAATCTGAAGGTCGACAGCTGTGGTTCCCGAGACATGAGGCATGCGTCAGCTGGCTGGGAGTTCCTGGTATGCTGTGGAGCAGAATGGTTCCAGAAGTGCACCCTTTAGCTAGGTTGGACAGGCCACCTGACGTTTTAATACTGCACGTAGGTGGCAATGATCTGGGAATGAGGTCCATGTTGGATGTGTCGAGAGAAATAAAATTTGATTTTCTGCGGCTCCGGATGTCCTCCCGGGACATGATCATTGTGTGGTCTGATATGGTTGCACGGACTGCCTGGAGGGGGGCGAGGTCCGTGGAGGGCATTAACAGGGCCCACAGAAAAATTAACCGGGATGTAGGGAGGTTTGTAGTAAAAAATGGAGGGTTGGTGGTAAGGCACTTGGAGCTGGAGGTGGACACATGGCGATATTTACGGGGTGATGGGGTCCACTTGAACGAGGTGGGGACGGACTTGTGGGTCTTGGGTCTCCAGGACGGCATTCAACGAGCCCTGAGGGTTTGGAGGGGCACCAAAGGGGAAGGAGTTCCCCTTTGGTGCTGTGGCGGGTGTTTGGTCTTTGCGGGGGAATGAAGATACCTCAAAAATGCAAGTGGTCAGGACCTATCGGTGGTATGGGTTCTGAGGGTGGATTCCAGCTAACAGTGGTTTAGCTGGAATAGTTTGATAATGGGGGCACTGCGGTCAGTGGTCGTCTCTGAGCAGCTGGTCGGCTTGAGGCCTATGACCAGTTTGAAGGTACCGCAGTGTCAGGTGGGTTTGTTATTGTTATGTTTATTATTATTATGGTAATTAGAGGTCCCTGCAAAGACCAACGCTAGGAGGCAATGTTAGGAGAACATGGGGTTCAGATTATGTTTGATGGTTGATGTTTTTGATAACTGGTGTAACGTTTAAAATAAAGGAGGCTGCTACGGCCATGTTTTACTCCAAACTGAATGTGTGGTCTCATGTATTAGGTATAAGTAAGGTTATGGGGTAGAATGTGGTATGGCAGGTCATAATACAGTTGCAATAAAAAGTATGTGAACTAGGGCTGCGGAAATTAACGATTAATTGTTCGATTAATCGTTAATTTCTTTGATCGATCAAAATAATTTTGATCGAGGACGATCCGCGGAGTGAGCTCCGCGGTCTCGTCCATAGGAAAGGCCGCGGCTTCGGCCTAGCTCCGGAGCCGCGGCCATCTTGGTCCTCCCGGCGGCGGCCTAGTAGCGGCGCGCTGACGTCATCATCAGCCGCCTGCTTGTGCCGTCTACTCTGCGGTTCTGCTTGGATTTTACGGTATGTGGGGAGATGTGGACATTACAGTATGGGGGGCAGATGTGGACATTACAGTATGGGGGGCAGATGTGGACATTACAGTATGGGGGGGCAGATGTGGACATTACAGTATGGGGGGGCAGATGGTGGACATTACAGTATGGGGGCAGATGGTGGACATTACAGTAAGGGGGCAGATTTAGACATTACAGTATGGGGGCAGATGTGGACATTACAGTATGGGGGCAGATGGTGGACATTACAGTATGGGGGAGATGTGGATATTATGGTATGGGGGAGATGTGGATATTACGGTATGGGGGAGATGTGGATATTACGGTATGGGGGGGCAGATGTGGACATTACAGTATGGGGGGGCAGATGTGGACATTACAGTATGGGGGAGGTGTGGATATTACGGTATGGGGGGAGATGTGGATATTACGGTATGGGGGGAGATGTGGATATTACGGTATGGGGGGAGATGTGGAAAATTGTAAAAACTGTATGTGCGTTACAATTAATCGAAATTAGTCGATTAATCGATTTTAAAAAAAAAACGATTAATCGAACACGAAAATTTTAATCAGTAACAGCCCTAATGTGAACCTTTTGGAATGATATGGATTTCTGCACAAATTGGTCAAAAAATGTGATCTGATCTTCATCTAAGACACTACAATAGACAATCACAGTCTGCTTAAACTAATAACACACAAAGAATTAAATGTTACCATGTTTTTATTGAACACACCATGTAAACATTCACAGTGCAGGTGGAAAAAGTATGTGAACCCCTAGACTAATGAGATCTCCAAGAGCTAATTGGAGTGAGGTGTCGGCCAACTGGAGTCCAATCAATGAGACTAGATTGGAGGTGTTGGTTACAGCTGCCCTGCCCTATAAAAAACACACACCAGTTCTGGGTTTGCTTTTCACAAAAAGCAATGCCTGATGTGAATGATGCCTCGCACAAAAGAGCTCTCAGAAGACCTACGATTAAGAATTGTTGACTTGTATAAAGCTGGAAAGGGTTATAAAAGTATCTCCAAAAGCCTTGCTGTCCATCAGTCCACAGTAAGACAAATTGTTTATAAATGGAGAAAGTTCAGCACTGCTGCTACTCTCCCTAGGAGTGGGCATCCTGTAAAGATGACTGCAAGAGCACAGCGCAGACTGCTCAATGAGGTGAAGAAGAATCCTAGAGTGTCAGCTAAAGACTTACAAAAGTCTCTGGCATATGCTAACATCCCTGTTAGCGAATCTACGATATGTAAAACACTAAACAAGAATGGATTTCATGGGAGGATACCACAGAGGAAGCCACTGCTGTCAGAAAAAACCATTGCTGCACGTTTACAGTTTGCACAAAAGCACCTGGATGTTCCACAGCAGTACTGGCAAAATATTCTGTGGACAGATGAAACCAAAGTTGAGTTGTTTGGAAGAAACACACAACACTATGTGTGGAGAAAAAGAGGCACAGCACACCAACATCAAAACCTCATCCCAACTGTGAAGTATGGTGGTGGGGGCATCATGGTTTGGGGCTTCTTTGCTGCATCAGGGCCTGGACGGATTGCTATCATCGAAGGAAAAATTAGATCCTAATTTTATCAAGACATTTTGCAGGAGAACTTAAGGCAATCTGTCCACCAGCTGAAGCTCAACAGAAGATGGGTGTTGCAACAGGACCATGACCCAAAGCATAGAAGTAAATAAACAACAGAATGGCTTAAACAAAAGAAAATACGCCTTCTAGAGTGGCCCAGTCAGAGTCCTGACCTCAACCCGATTGAGATGTTGTGTCATGACCTCAAGAAAGCGATTCACACCAGACATTCCAAGAATATTGCTGAACTGAAACAGTTCTGTTAAGAGGAATGGTCAAGAATTACTCCTGACTGTTGTGCACGTCTGATCTGCAACTACAGGAAACGTTTGGTTGAAGTTATTGCTGCCAAAGGAGGTTCAACCAGTTATTAAATCCAAGGGTTCACATACTTTTTCCACCTGCACTGTGAATGTTTACATGGTGTGTTCAATAAAAACATGGTAACATTTAATTATTTGTGTGTTATTAGTTTAAGCAGACTGTGATTGTCTATTGTTGTGACTTAGATGAAGATCAGATCACATTTTATGACCAATTTGTGCAGAAATCCATATCATTCCAAAAGGGTTCACATACTTTTTATTGCAACTGTACATCTGTTATACAATAGTCAAGTGATGGCAAGTGTTTTTGGGACAAATGTGGCGTTATTCATGTGGATTTTGTTCCCCCCGTGGTGCCACTATCAGAAGTGAATATTATTAATGTTCTGAGTGATGAACATACGTGTCTGTGGAAAAAACGGCCTGATTTGATCACTAATGCCGCGTACACACGATCATTTTTCACGTCGTGAAAAATGACA
Source organism: Rana muscosa (assembly GCA_029206835.1). NCBI lineage: Eukaryota > Metazoa > Chordata > Amphibia > Anura > Ranidae > Rana > Rana muscosa. Next base: position 117,486,523 of record JARGYO010005626.1, read on the forward strand.
TTTTTTGTTTTCAACAAGAAAAACGACCGTGTGTGGTCTTTTTGTCATTTTTCACAACGTGAAAAACGGCATTAAAAACGACGAGAAAAATTAGAACATGTTCTAATTTTTCTCGTCGTTTTTCCTGACATTTCTTCCGCGGCAGTGTTTCCCATAGGGAAACACTGCCGCGGAGCCCATAGACGATCGTTTTTCTCGTCATTTTAAAAAATGACGAGAAAAATGACCGTGTGTGGGGAACAAGCTGTTCCCTCGTTTAAAATGTCATTATTCACAGGGGTTTTTTAACCGCCGTGAATAATGATCGTGTGTACGCGGCATAAGGGTGTCCTGTTACTCCAGGACAATGCAAAACCTCATACTGCTCACCCCATTATGTGCACATTACAGCAAATCAGCTGGGAGGTATTGTCACATCCCCCTTACAGCCCGGACCTCGCTTCGAGAAATTTCCATCTGTTTGGACCCCTAAAAGAGTTCTTTGGAGGTCAGCATTTCAGCACTGACAACAAAGTGAACCAGGCTGTCTTAGGATGGTTCAGGTGTACTGACAAATCTTTCTATGCCGCAGCTTTCCAAGCATTTATTAAACGCTGGGATAGTATGTCGAAAAATAAATGCAATTTTTATTCCTTGAAATTTGTTCTTTTATTATATAAACTCAAAAGTCCCAGGTTTTACTTGAACGCCCCTCATAGATAGTTTATGACTTGTTCGCAATCGTAACTGATTCTGGCATGCTATGTCTACATCTGCACAATAAGTTGACGTACATTATTTGTTTTATTATGCAACAATGCCTTTTATAAGACCTGTTGATTTCATGGGCAGCACATGAAAATGCAGGATTGTTGATAACACACATAAAAATTCCTGAAAATGCACATGTTGTGAATCCAGCATTCATCATCATTCATCATCATCATCCTCATATCATCCTCATATCATTATGATTACCGCACACTTATTTGCTTTAGTGTTTGTGCTACAAACGCGTTTTACTTGCTATCCCATTTATTCAATAGGTAGTAGTCCATCGTCGAGTATGCTTTATTAATTAACTGTTCAGGGCCATCAAGAAAAGGGGTACTGCAGGCCCCATGGCCTATTATTCATTAAGAGAAGTTTCAGCTAGGAATTATTTAGAGTGAGCCCTATTCAAGATGGTGGGACAGGATGTCTAATGCTGTGACAGGGAAGTGTTGCGCAGGAGGTGAAGAGTCCTGGAGGTAGAAGTCTGCAGAGAGAGTGCAGAGGCGAGAGAAGTTCTGAGGTGAATAAGTCTGTCAAGATTAGAGTCCACCATTTTTTGTTCTGTGAAGATAATGAGTAACCATTTGCCAATGTGAAGCCGGATCAGCTCCAGCATTGCAAATACCAATTGTTCTATGGGTATCACATATCCCTTTCTCCCAACCAAGTTCAATCCCCCAAATAAAACAACAAAACAAAGCAAAATACTTTTCATTGTCTACAAGTGTGACGTATGGCTGTCTGGCAGCAGGGTGAATATGCGTGGATGTTAGTAACTAGTGGCAACACACCACTACATTTAGATACACCTTTTCATCCATCAATGTGTGTCAAGGGGTTCATATAAGTCAATGGGAGCACATACAAATGCATGACACATGCGTTTTCATGCACTGTCAATTTATGGTTATTGAGACCCTCCCCTGAAAAGAGCCATTGTTGTCTTGACCTGGCTACATTTGGAAAATGTTCTCAAACCTCCCTAGATGCTGGCCAATAAATTCAAGCAAACACACAGTGGAACCTGCCTAAACTTATGAAAGCTGTTTAAAAAAACACATGGAAATGGAAGTTCATAGGAGTGATTTCAAATGTTTTGTGTTCCCTGAATTGCAGTCTTATTAAAGGTCATTGCTCAAGCACAGGCCATCAGCAGCATGCTCTTATAACATGGGCTTCAAAGGGGGTTATATTAACTCCTGCCATGCACTGGATTGTAATGTATTTCAAAACGTTTTCCTATAGACAGAGTGTTAGGAGGACAGGTAGAGTGGGTCATTTTCCATCCAGTGCCTATGACTGCTAGAAAATTACGCTAAACACTCTGTTTTGACAATTCCGCGCACAAGCACCCGGGGCAGTGTTTTATATTGCTTTAGTAGTATACAGATTCTAAATGACTTTCCTGACGGCTCCATGTCAGCACAGCTGGGTGAGGCTCCGCCCACCCCTACGTGATCAGGACTTAACTATAAATTTTTCACTCACCTCGGCCTCAGCGTTCTTCTCTTTTCCTCCTACGTGCAGGACGGAGGTGTGTTCCTCTACCTAGCTGGTCTAAATGGCTGGCGGACCGTCCATTCGTGTGGATGAAGCTGGACGATGTCCCTGGTGTCTAGTCTAAATTACCATAATCCAGGGAGCCCCGCTGCTGGTCCTCGGGGCGGCTTTATCATGGCTAACAGCCGTGTCTGGGGTCTGCTTGGTCCAAACAAGATGGACAGCGGTTGTGGCAGAGTACTCCCCTATGCACGTGCACCCGCGCTGTGCCAATGTCTTCCGTCGGATGACGGAAGTTGGGTGAGCTAAATGCTTTGTATCCAATGTATGCTCCATTACTGGACAGGGAGTACTCTGCATAACAGATAAACTTTGTCTGTTCACACATGGATATAATCTGTTGGAGGCTGCTCATGTTTGCTTACTGTCATGCCATTATGCCAAACCCCTTCAAAGACCAGCATTTTGCAGAGAAGGTAGATTGGAACCACCTTGAAAATGTCTACTGAATCCAGCCATGGCCTTTGGATGGGATATCCTTGTATTTTTCTATGTGATCTTTGGGCTTCCTTAAAAAATAAAAAAAAAAGAAGAAAAAAAGAGTATGGAGAAGCATGTTTATGATGTCTACAATTCCCTTGGTTTGTGTACACTGCAGATGGTTGTAATTTTGTTACAAATTGCTACCTTATTGTTTGATGTTCGATTAGGGCGGTGCAATTGCTGCATATTATTTTCATGCAATTGCTGCACCGATTAGGGCGGTGCAATTGCTGCATATTATTTTCATGCAATTTGACTGGTCGGGTCGCATGTCAAAAACGCACCGGTGTGATCCGGGGCTATGGGTTGGTTTGCTGAATGGTGCACAAGCCCTGTGGTGAGGTTATCTATTAGAGTTTACCAATCTCAGAACGAACATGCTTCAGGCCCTTGAATAAGAAGACATGGATGAACATGAAGGAGCAGTCTCATGGCTTTCCCAAGCCAGCAAACATCCCTCCTCAAGCTCTATAAGAGGAATACACAGATGGGCATGACAATATGTATCCCACTGGCTTAAACAGCCAGGGAGGAGGGTGACACCTAAAGGTATTACACCCAAAAAACAAATTGCCAATACGCTCTAAAGGGGTGTTTCTGGCTCACCCTGTGAAAGGGTCATCTGCTCCAACAATGAGAAGTTGCCTGTCCACACCAGGTGAAGCAGCCAATTTTCCGAATTTCCAGATGGGCATGACAGTATTTATCCCACTGGCTTAAACAGCCAGGGAGGAGGGTGACACCTAAAAGGTGTTACACCCAATAAACAAATTGCCAATACACTCCAAAGGGGTGTTTTCGGCTCACCCTGTAAAAAGGGTCATCTGCTCTGACAATGAGAAGCTGCCTGTCCACACCAGGGGAAGCTGCGCATTTTCCGAATTTCCGGATGAGCATGACAGTATGTATCTCACTGGCTTAAACAGCCAGGGAGGAGGGTAACACCTAAAAGGTGTTACACCCAATAAACAAATTGCCAATACACTCTAAAGGGGTGTTTTCGGCTCACCCTGTGAAAGGGTTATCTGCTCTGATGAGAAGCCGCCTGTCCATACCAGGTGAAGCAGCCCATTCTCCAAACTTCTGGATGGACATGACTGCACACAGTCTGCTTTGTCAAGCAACCAAGGATATGGATGACGGTGCCTAACAGGTGTTCGCACTCATGAAACATGTGGTCAATACGCTCTAAAAGAGTGTTTTCACTCACCCTGTGAATTCTCCAAGCCATCTCAAGCAAACAATCCACTTCAGATCCTTCCATAGAGACACAGACGGCAAGGATGTTACCTAGTTCAAGCAGCCTAGGATAAAGATGACGACACCTAACCAGTCACAATTAAGCAGATGGTCAAGACACTCTAAAAGAATGACTAGATTCTTCTTGTATGGGGACCGTCTGTTTGGCAATGTCCAGCCTTCTTTCAGGTCATTCTTGGTCCAATCAATTCTCTCCAGTCTCTTCTGAACAGAAGAAAGAGGACAACCTGTGTCCAGATTGCTAAGGTTGGTGAAATGCCTGTGAATAGAGGTGAAACTTTGGAAGTATTTTAAATACCTCCAGAAGACGGCTGGATGTTGAATGGATCAAGTGCTTGTTCGTCAAGATTGGAGGATATCGTCACAGCAGGATGTCGAAGTTATGTCCTTTGGAAGGAAGAGAAGTCCAGGGGTTGGGACCACCCCGCTGGTTAGTATGTGTCCCTTGTGGGATCGGCCATTCACATGACCTTACCATCAGAAGGTGCGACCTTCAAGGACAAACGCGGTCACTGCATTTTTTTCTTAATTGCAGAAGGGCAAGCCTAAATTAAATAGTGGCCAGTTTGGCTTCCTGCCTCAAGATGAAGGTTTGCGGAGTTAAAAAACGAAAATTCAAGAGTTATTGCTCACGCTCATGCTAGAGAGCGTAGCTCCTGCACTTTTCTGGATGGGAGTCCAGGAAAGACAAGGAAGCAAATGCTTAGTCCAAGAAGTCAATAAGAACCTCCAGGTCAGGATGCTCTCTGTTATTTTGGGATTGTGCCACCCATACATGCCCTAGGGGCACTATGTGGTTCCTCTGTGAACATAGGGACGGCTTGTGGATGGACACGTGGTCCCCTGAAGAAAGCATTTTGGGCCATATTTGGAGATCTTTCATCCTTCACGTCTCAGATTGAGCCATAGAAATCGCCTTGCCCCAGCAGCTCAGACGACCTGGTGGTACAGGCAGATACCAGCCAGTTTAGGGAAGCCCTACTTCAGGAACAATGAGCTCAGGACCAATGGTCTTTTGTCAAGGATCCAAGACTCCATCTCGGAGTTGAGGGCAGCCTTTTTAGGCTCTTAGCCTTCAGTCATCTCATCCAGAGTAAGCCTGTCCTGGGAAAGTTGGACAGCACAAGGACTGTGGCCTACATCTGGAAACAAGGCTCAGTCTCTCACTTCTGAAGTTTTCTCTAATTCTAGAATTCACCCAAGTCAATCCTCCCAACAATCTGCGACCTATGTGCCTGGTCGGAAAAATCTTCAGATGATCTATTTGTCCAGGTCAAGTCTAATGACAATGGATGATCCAGACGACTGCGAGTCTTCGAGAACTAACAGAGCTTGGTGTTTTGTCTGCCAGAGGTAGACCGCTTACATTCCCAGTCGGCACTAAGTTGCTGAAGTTCCATTCTAGGGCCCAGGAGCCGCAAGCTCTCGGACTGGAGGTGCTGACCGCAGAATGGATCGCCAAGACTGCTTATGCCTTTTTTTCAGCTGCTCCCTCTGATTCTCAGCTTCCAGCTAAGGCTGGGGCGAGGGAAGGTGACAGTTTTGGTACCCGCTACTCATCCTGAGTGTCAAGGAGTGACGCCCTCTGCCTGGTAGATCAAATCTTCTCCAGTCCCATTCATTCAGCATCCGACAGGCTCAGGCTGATGGCCTGGGTCGAGAGAGGCAGAGCCTAATGGATGTCGAATGCTCAGTGAACATTTGAACAGTTTTACGAAACGAGAAAGGTCAGCGCTAAGCATGCCTATAGTAGAACAGGACATATAGGCCCAGCATATTCGCTGATCAAGATTTTACGCTGGACTCTTCAGAAGCCTGCTTCGAATGCCTACAGGCATGGGTTGACTTAATTCTATGCGCAAGCATGCTATAGGCATGCATTTTGGCTATCGCTGTCTTCACCGGCATTCAGCAAGCTTCCAACGCTTAATTACACAGTTTTTCAAGATTCAATTTGGTGGAAACCTCAAACTTGTTTCCGGAATGAGATATACCAATGCTTATGGATGTTATTTAATCGGATGCCTTCAATCACCCTGTGGTACTTTCTCGCTGAAACTGATTTACTGGTGGCAATTACATCAGCATTGGTGTCCTTGGGTTTAAAGAACCCATACTCGCGTACTTCCCAGGCAGAATGGTGCTCATGCCAATGCTCTAATATGTGCCTGAACTGACCTTCATAGTTCATATCACACAAGAGGTTTCCCTCCTACGTTCCCTTTGGGGAGTACTCAAGAAGTTAGCCCATCGGATGTGGGCTAAGCGCTAAAATATTTAATCAAGGCGACTCCTGCCATCAGGAGCTCTGTACATCTGTTTGTCCTTTTCAGGTGGAACACATAATAATCTTGCTGGGAGCCGTAAAATCATTATCTCTTGGTTGATAACCTCATCTCCTTGGCCTGCAGGTTGTAGGGCTGGCTGTGCCAGGAGAATCACTGCACTCTCACTAGAAGGGTCCAGACATTGAGGGTGACAGCAGGCCGGGTGTCTCAAACTATCCGCAATACAACTATGTGGACACCAAAATATTCATATTCATGACAATTGAGTTTGTCAGAGGCATTATGTTTTCTGTTACCGTTTTAGTCAGAATTGGAGTGCGTAGCATTATCCCTCCCCTGTTTTGGCTAGTTAATTCCCAGCTGTGCTGACATGGAGCCGTCAGTAAAATGGAAAATTGAATTCAAATACTTACCATAATTTTCCTTTCCTGACGAGCTCCATGTCAGCACAGAACCCGCCCAGTTAAGTAGTAATAGTTACGAAACGCTGAGGCTGAGGTGAGTGAAAAATGTATAATTAAGTCCTGATCATGTAGGGGTGGGCGGAGCCTCACCCAGCTGTGCTGATATGGAGCTCGTCAGGAAAGGAAAATTACGGTAAGTATTTGAATTAAATTTTCAGTTTTCCTGTAGCTTTTGTTTTATAGCATTTGTAAGATATTTAATAAAAGTCGCAACCTTTTATCAAGATGATGTCCAATTCTGTGTGAAATAATCCCCAGATAAATGTAGGAAGCCATAGTAAAAGGTGTAGTTACAGTGGAACTATGCTGTATTTGAGCACTACATACCGAAAACATTATGTACCCCCTAGAGGGCCACTGGATTTTTGGGCTCCTCTACCCCGGCACAGCCAGGCAACACATTTTTCAACTCTTATTCAGAGACATGGAATCAGTTCTTAGGCTTGTTTGTGTTATTTTATTGGGGAAAATAACTTGGATAGGGTATAGGCATAATGGGATTCCCAACTTGACTTAAAGCGGTGTTCCGGCCCAAAAAAAATAAATGTAATAATAGGACACTTACAGTGGGGCAAAAAAGTATTTAGTCAGCCACCAATTGTGAAAGTTCTCCCACTTAAAAAGATGAGAGAGGCCTGTAATTGTCATCATAGGTATACCTCAACTATGAGAGACAAAATGTGGAAATAAATCCAGACAATCACATTGTATGATTTGGAAAGATTTTTTTTGTGCAAATTATGGGGGAAAATAAGTATTTGGTCACCTACAAACAAGCAAGATTTCTGGCTCTCACAGACCTGTATCTTCTTCTTTAAGAGGCTCCTCTGTCCTCCACTCATTACCTGTATTAATAGCACCTGTTTGAACTTGTTATCAGTATAAAAGACACCTGTCCACAACCTCAAACAGTCACACTCCAAACTCCACTATGGTGAAGACCAAAGAGCTGTCGAAGGACACCAGAAACAAAATTGTAGACCTGCACCAGGCTGGGAAGACTGAATCTGCAATAGGCAAGCAGCTTGGTGTGAAGAAATCAACTGTGGGAGCAATAATTAGAAAATGGAAGACATACAAGACCACTGATAATCTCCCTTGATCTGGGGCTCCACGCAAGATCTCACCCCTTGGGGTCAAAATGATCACAAGAACGGTGAGCGAAAATCCCAGAACCACATGGGGGGACCTAGTGAATGACCTGCAGAGAGCTGGGACCAACGTAACAAAGGCTACCATCAGTAACACACTACGCCGCCAGGGACTCAGATCCTGCAGTGCCAGACGTGTCCCCCTGCTTAAGCCAGTACATGGCCGGGCCCGTCTGAGGTTTGCTAGAGAGCATTTGGATGATCCAGAAGAGGATTGTGAGAATGTCATATGGTCAGATGAAACCAAAGTAGAACTGTTTGGTAGAAACACAACTCGTCATGTTTGGAGGAGAGAGAATGCTGAGTTGCAACCAAACCTACTGTGAAGCATGGGGGTGGCAACATCATGCTTTGGGGCTGTTTCTCTGCAAAGGGAACAGGACGACTGATCCGTGTACATGAAAGAATGAATGGGGCCATGTATTATGAGATTTTGAGTGCAAACCTCCTCCCATCAGCAAGGGCATTGAAGATGAAACGTGGCTGGGTCTTTCAGCATGACAATGATCCAAAACACACCACCCGGGCAACGAAGGAGTGGCTTCCTAAGAAGCATTTCAAGGTCCTGGAGTGGCCTAGCCATCTCAACCCCATAGAAAGCCTTTGGAGGGAGTTGAAAGTCAGTGTTGCCCAGCGACAGCCCAAAAACATCACTGCTCTAGAGGAGATCTGCATGGAGGAATGGGCCAACATACCAGCAACAGTGTGTGACAACCTTGTGAAGACTTACAGAAAACATTTGACCTCTGTCATTGCCAACAAAGGATATATAACAAAGTATTGAGATGAACTTTTGATATTGACCAAATACTTATTTTACACCATAATTAGCAAAAAAAAATGATTTCCAAATCAGACAATGTGATTGTCTGGATTTGCTTCCACATTTTGTCTCTCCTAGTTGAGGTATACCTATGATGACAATTACAGGCCTCTCTCATCTTTTTAAGTGGGAGAACTTGCACAATTGGTGGCTGACTAAATACTTTTTTGCCCCACTGTGCCTGTCCTGGAGTCCAGCAATGTCGGCACCGCAGCTGATGTTTCCATCAGCTGTCGGCTGCTGCCGCTGCCATTCTTGGTACGGGAACCCGGCAGTGTAGCCCTTCAGCTTCACGCCGAGAACCCTACTGCGCATGCGCGAGGCCCCGCTCCTCTCTCCTGTTGGCCCGGCGGCCTGGGGAGGAGGAGGAGAGAGGCCCACAGGTATCCTGTCCCCCTTCCCCCCGAAAGGTGCCATTTGTGGCACCAGAGGGGGGGGAGGAATCAGATGAGCGGAAGTTACACTTTAGGATGGAACTCCGCTTTAAAGAACAATGGTGAGGACAAATTCCTTCTCTATGCTCATCACAAAAGCAAACAAATCCTTAACTGCATTCTCTCTGGAACAGCAACAGTCTTTCTGGACTTGGTAAAGGTAATCTCCCTTATAGGAGCTCTGTATCTCCTGATTGTAATTTTAGCAAAGTCCCAACTTGCAGGAGCTCTATGTCCCCCACCTGGCTGCATGGGGCCACAGTCCCTCCCAGGCTACACGACACAGCTAGCTCACTCCATCTTCCACCCGACTCCCCTGCTGGCCAGGCTCCACAATATTTATAGGCTGATCTAGCCACCCTGCCAGGCCTCCTGCCTGGGGATTGGCCAGATTCCCATAAATGTGCAAATCAGGACCTCCTGGTTTCCACCCACTAACTTATTGAAACTTCTTTAAGCCTCTAGAACCAGGGGGAGGTACCAGAGACCTGACCTATAGAGCCACTCAGCCTGACCTACAGTAACCCCCAATCAATTACCAGACTTACACAACTACCATGAGTCAGAAGTAAATTTTCACACCCTAGACTGAGCACTAGAGGGTGTTACAGTTACTTAATTATTTTTTGATGTTTAGAGTACACTCACACATCCAGGCCCGGACTGGGACAAAAAGTAGGCCCGGGCATTTTTTAGACTGAGCAGCCCCGGGGGGGGGGGGCGGCGGCGCTTCGCAGTGGCAGTTAATGATGGGATGTGGGGTTCCAGCACCTTGTACCTCTGGACCCCTCTACATTACACCGCACCCTGGACCCCTTTACATTACACAGCACCTCTGGACCCCTTTATATTACACAGCACCCTGGACCCCTTTACATTACATAGCACCGCACCTCTGGACACTTTTACATTACACACCACCCTGCACCTCTGGACCCCTTTACATTACACAGCACCCTGGACCCCTTTACATTACATAGCACCGCACCTCTGGACCCTTTTACATTACACAGCACCCTGCACCTCTGGGCCCCTTTACATTACACAGCACCCTGCACCTCTGGACCCCTTTACATTACACAGCACCCTGCACCTCTGGGCCCCTTTACATTACACAGCACCCTGCACCTCTGGGCCCCTTTACATTACACAGCACCCTGCACCTCTGGACCCCTTTACATTACACAGCACCCTGCACCTCTGGGCCCCTTTACATTACACAGCACCCTGCACCTCTGGACCCCTTTACATTTCACAGCACCCTGCATCTCTGGACCCCTTTACATTACACAGCACTCTGCACCTCTGGACCCCTTTACATTACACAGCACCTTGCACCTCTGGACCCTTTTACATTACACAGCACCCTGCACCTTTGGACCCCTTTACATTACACAGCACTCTGCACCTCTGGACCCCTTTACATTACACAGCACCTTGCACCTCTGGACCCTTTTACATTACACAGCACCCTGCACCTCTGGACCACTTTACATTACATAGCACCGCACCTCTGGACCCCTTTACATTGCACAGCCCCCCACAGTTTGTTGCACAGACACCACCTAACAGTTCTGGACCCCCTGCATGTTACACAGACCTCCCTACAGTACAGACCCCCTCCCTACAGTACAGACCCCCCCTACATTACAGCCCCCCTCTACAATACAGACCCCCTTACATTACAGACCCCCTCTACAGTACAGACCCCCTCCCTACAGTACAGACCCCCCCTACATTACAAACCCCCTCTACAATACAGACCCCCTCTACATTACAGACCCCCACACATTACAGACCCCCCCTCTACAATACAGACCCCCCTACATTACAGAACCCCCTACAATACAGAACCCCCCTACATTGCAGACCCCCCTACAATACAGAACCCCCCTACATTGCAGACCCCCCTACAATACAGAACCCCCCTACATTGCAAACCCCCCTACAATACAGAACCCCCCCTACATTGCAGACCCCCCTACAATACAGAACCCCCCTACAATACAGAACCCCCTACATTTTAGACCCCCTTACAATACAGAACCCCTACATTGCAGACCCCCCTACAATACAGAACCCACCTACATTACAGACCCCCCTTACAATACAGACCCCCCTACAATACAGACCCCCCCTACATTTGAGACCCCCCTACAATACAGAACCCCCCTACATTTCAGACCCCCCTACAATACAGAACCCCCTACATTTCAGACCCCCCCATATTACAGACCCCCCTACAATACAGAACCCCCCCTACATTTTATACCCCCCCTACAATACAGAACCCCCCTACATTACAGACTCCCCTAAAATACAGAACCCCCCTACATTTAAGACCACCCCTACAATACAGAACCCCCCTACAATACAGACCCCCCCTTCAGACCCATAATGTACCTCAGATCAGCGCGTGACTGCATGTCGTGTCCCCTCCCCCTGTGTAGACATAAAGGAGGAGGGAGAAGCGACTTCACTCTGCTCGGCTGTGTGAGACAGCCGAGCCGAGACTGATCAGATCATCAGAGACGCGGCCACCGCGCCAGAGAGAAGGGGATCATTGCGGGTCCTGGCCCCCTGATGTGGCGACGGGTGTCACTCGAGTGCGGCTCCGACTCGCTGATTCATATATCATTTACTTCCTGTAATTTATCTCCTTAGGTCTGGCATGCAGGCAGGAGGGGGTGCTTAGCTGAGAAAGCCCTTCCTCCCCTCTTCCAGATGAAAGAAAAATGCCTATAAAGACTGCTAAAATGTATGACATACTGTAATTTTGGCCTAGGCCAGAAACCAGGAAGCAACAGAAGAAATGTAAAAAATGTAAAAAAAAAACCTTCAGTATCTCAGTCAACAACGAATATTTGTAATATAGGTAAGTATATCATATTTACTTGTTTAAAACCTTTTTTCACATTTCTTCAGTTACTTCCTGGTTTTCATGCCTAGGCAAATGATGTCATATATCCTAGGAGTCTTCAGGAGGGGTTTGCTAAACTACGCACACCCTCCTGCCCGTATGCCTGAGCTAAGGGCAGAAGGATTCATGGAATAAATGATGCATGAATCATCTGCCCTTACTCAAGTTGGCCGGAGGGTGTTTCTCAAAATGATTTCTTAGCAAAATAAAGCATGGAGACATGGATGGATGGCCGAGTTTGCTTTGAATAACAAAAATGAATTAAATAGAGTTTTTGGTTTGTCTTGCTCAGATACAGTGTAGTTCCACTTTAATATAATATACCTTCCTATCTATTTACTAAGGCTGGCAGCATAAGGACTGCAAATAGTTAATTTTTATTGAGAGTGGTTAGTTCTGCTTTCAGGACCTAGACATGCTTGATCTTAGCTAAAGCCTCTAGTGGTGAGGATGGAATTGAGCTGAGACTGACATGCACCGACAGATAAGAGAGGCTTTACCAGGAGAGACTGGATAAAGAAGTTAAAGGGCAGCAGAGCAAGGAGCGCAGAGGCAGAGAGCACTCTGGGTACAATTAGTAAATCAATAAGCCACAATGATAAAAAAAAACACAACAGAAACAAAAGATATGAGGCTACGAGATCCAAGGTAACAAGGTATCGATATACGAGGATGAAATAGTAAACTCAAGATTGAATCTGACAACTGTATACCAGTCTAATGGGAGGACATTAAAGCTTCAGTCATTTTTTCATCTTTCCATATATTAAATCTTCTGCCCTTGTTGTTTTAGCTTTGGATAGTAAAACATTTATTTTTCGGCCTGTAAATATCTTATACAGCCCACTTCCTGTTTCTTGTCTGGTAAAAAGCTTAGGCTTATGACATCATGCACAGCTCTTACTCTCATGAAAGTTTCCAGGAAGGGAGGGGGGTTGAGTCACAAGAGGGCCAATGAGAGCTGCAGCGCTGGAGGTGTGCCTTTGTGTGTCTGTGTAAATCCAGAAAGTGAACAGGCAGCAGCTTCAGCTGCCCACAGTTAAAATGGATGCAGCCAGACTCAGTGGAGGGAGATTTCTTCAGCATATTTGGCAAGTACAGAATCACAGTATATATAAAATAATATGCAAAGTGGTTGGAGGGAAGCTCCAGAATAGCAAAGATGTTTTTATTACAAATTATGTGAGCAGACTGCAGTTCCTCATTAAAGCGGAGCTCCACCCTATTTGAATACATGAGCTCAATCATACAGCAGCCTCTAATGCAGTTCAAAACTGAAATTATTTTTTTTGTACAGTACCTTTGTTTTCCACATCTATTACTGTGCTTCCTGTCTGTGTGATGTGCTGGGAGGTCTGCGGGTAGTGCGTCATTTCCTGTAAGCGCACTGTGTCCTGGGAGCTTTTCTCATTGCTCCCAGGAGTCATTACGGAGCCTCGCCGCCATCTTGCTACACCCCACACTCCTGCACAGTAAGGATAGTGTGAGAAGGGGGCAAGCGGACATCTTGTTACACCCACCAGAGTTTTAGATTTCACAGTTATTTTCAACACAAAACAGAGCTTATATGCTTAAATACAGTGTAGTGATACCTCCAGCTAAGAGGGCCGCTGGTATAATTTTTGGGCCCTGTAGTGCACCGCTGTCAACCCCTGGCAATTTTCTCTAACCTCCCTTGGCACAGCTAGTAGGGGAAAGTAGGAAAGTATTTTTAAAATGAAATACAGGGACATATTTGTTTTTTACTAGTAATGGCGGCAATAAGCGACTCTTTGCCCGTTGCCGCCCGCCTCACAGCCTGTCAAGTCTTACTCTCCGGGCGCCGGCTACTACTGGGTGGGGATCGAAGGAAAATCACTCCGCCAGGGAAGGCAAGGAGATAAAACAGGCAGGGGGCTGGCAGGGACTTGAGCCAAGGCAGAAGAACATGCGAACAGAGCTGAATGGGCATGCACCCGAACCAGTACATGATCATCAGAAAGGGGCACAGATAATGGAAAAAATACACCCCTCTAAGCTAGTAGGAGCGGCAGAGTGGGGGTGTGTAATTCAGATTTTTTTTTTTAATTCTGCACTGATTGTCGTTGAAATTGCCCCAGCCCCTGTTCAAATCCAATCCGGGGACAAAACCGGGGACAGACTTGGTCCGGGGACAGTGTCCTCAATCCGGGGACTGTCCCTGGAAACTGGGGATGTCTGGTCACCCTACTGTAACTCCCGGGGACACAATCCTATAATAGCACACGCACACACAGCAATAGGCACAGCTATTCTTACCCGTCTCCTCTGCAAGGTAAATGATAGACATGTGCATTTCGTTTTGTTCCGAATCGAAATTCGGACAAATTTTTTACCGAATCCGAAATAACTATTCGAATTGAAAAACCACGGACGAAATTTCGAATCGAATTCGAAAAAAATTCTATTCGAATCGAATTTGAAAACAATTAGAATAGAATCGAAAATATTGGAAAGAATCAAATAGAAAAACAATAGAACAGAATAGAATAAAATAAAATATATATATATTATATTTTATTCTATTCTGTTCTATTTTTTTTCTAGTCTATTTTCTATTTCTATTCTAATCTTTTCTAATTGGAATTCGAAAAATTGGTCGCATTCGAAAATATTTCAACCAAATTCGAAAATATTTCTACCGCATTCGATAATATTTCATCCGCATTCGTTAATAGTTCAACCAAATTCGATAATATTTCAACCGGATTCGAAATTATTCCAACCGAATAGAAAAGATTATAATAAACCATGTTCTGACATTCGAATTTCTTATAGAATGAATTCTAATTCCAATTATAAAAGATTAGAATAGAAATAGAAAATAGACTAGAAATAGTCTATTCTCTGTTTTTCTATTTTATTATAATCCTTTCTATTCGGTTGAAATAATTTCGAATCCTGTAGAAATATTTTCGAATTCTGTTGAATTAGTTTCTAATGCGGTTGAAATAATTTCGAATCATGTTGAAATAATTTCGAATCCGGTTGAAATATTATCGAATCCAGTTGAAAGTCTGAAAGATGATCGAATCCGGTTGTAATTTTTTCGAATGCGGTTGAAATATTTTCGAATCCAGTAGAAATATTTTCGAATTCGGTTGAAATATTTTCGAATGCGACCGATTTTACGAATTCGGTCGAAAACGGAACGAAAGCCGAAAACGAATGTAACGAATCAAACTAAACGAAATTAAATAATTAACTAATTAAAACGAAACTAAACTAAACAAATTTTTTCCTTTTGCACATGTCTAGTAAATGACACCAACACCAATATACTAAACCTTGGCACTTTTACTTAGATTTGTTAAGTGAGCAGGTAATAAACAGTGTACATATATGTGCAGAGCCCTGCAATAAAAGATTATCTCAATAAACAGATAGATATACAGTAATGCTAACGGTCCCTGCTGCAGCTATTCTCCCTCGTGGGCAAAAAATGGCGCCCATCAAAGTCTACGCTAAGTCAGGCCTGACTGTACTGTGTAGAAGTTAGGGGAAGATCTTTGCTAGCAAAACGGTGGTGCACTTCTGAAGAAAACAACTGTAATCCACAGGGTAAAAGGGGTTTGAATAACTTGGTGAATTAAAGGCAATCTCTAAAGTTGCTCTGATGCACTGTCTCTCCGGTGCGCAGCGCAACACTAGTGATAATAACTCCAGATAATTGTTATTGGGCCTTGAGATCCTATATAGTTCTCTGAGCAGGTGCTCTCTCACCCAACCGGACCAGTCCGTGTCCGTATCTTCCACTGCTGTGTCTCGGTACACAGATCTCACGACATCCAAGTCTTCGGTCCTCCTGGAAAAGATGCAGCAATAGTATGGAGAGAAGTCCCTCAGGTTCCTCGGTGAGAGCGGAAGGCTCTTTAAAGAAAGGCCCAGGCTTCAGGCCTTGTATCTCAGCAGGCTCAGAAAGGAGTTCCACTTGCTGGGTGGGTGGTGTCCAAAGAGACCGACTTCAGCCCCGCCCTCCGGTTAAATAACCCGCCCCAGCAGTCTCTGCGCGGGGTAATGCGCCCTGGGTGTCCCGTTGCGCACTGGGTACTATAGTCTCTGGGGTTTTAAAAGGCAATACCCCACTACAACAGTATCCGTTTTGTGTTGAAAATAACCGTGAAGTCTAAAACTCCTGTGGGTGTAACAATATGTCCGCTTGCCCCTTCGCACTCTATCATTACTGTGCAGGAGTGCGGGGTGTAGCAAGATGGCGGCGGTGGAACTGAGCATGCGCGGGAACGAGCAGTGAATACTGGGAGTTCCACATTCACCGCAACAAGGAAGTAAGTGCTTGTGGGCTTCTCATGCCCACAAGCAAAATGAAAACGCCGTTACAAAGCCAATATAAGTTATAATTACAGACGAAATCGGAAAGTGGATCACTAAAAAAAGCAGACGTGTGAGTACTCTTTTCATACTACTTAAATAATTGAATGCCAAAAAAAAACAAAAAACAAATGGGCGCGGGAGATCCGCTTTAAGTACCCAGAGGCAAAGTACAAACTGCATATACTGTAAGTATGAGCATGTGGAGCAGAAAAGGGCATTGACACCATCAAAGATAGTCCTAGATCCATCTAGGTCCATAGACCTAGAACTGACAAATGGAAGCCAAGGAACAGTATGTTTAGAAGGTGTAGAGATCTACTGCCCCTTACTGTCTGTATTTGAAAATAGCTGTTGCTTGTGTAGCGATACCCTCAGCTTAAGAGGGCTGCTTGTTTGTTTGGGCCCCTGTAATGCACAGCTACCAACCCCCGGCAATCGGCTCTGACTTCTCTCTTGACACAGTTAGAAGAAGGGGAAAAAGTAATGGTACACTGTACTATCTCTATACATATATATATTATACAGTACAACCCCCTTTGTATACCAGCACAATAATTGACACTCACAATTATACTTAACTATAACGGTTTACTGTAAGCAACAATATAAAAAGGTAATTTGAGTACAATATCCTATGCAGATCCCTGCAATAAAGGTGTACACATACTATGCATATGACATTCAGTTAGGCAATGAAATGTATTAACCCCGCTTCAGCTATCCTCCCTCGTGAGCAAAGAAATGGCGCCCAGCAATGTCCCAACTACCCAGTCAGGCCTGTCTATAACTGTGGGTATAGTTTGTTGAGGAATCTTCGCTAGCAACTGTCGGTGGTGCACATAAAGAATCAAAATTGTAATCCAATATGGGGTTGTAGATAACCGCTAACTTGACGGACTGGAGAGACTGGCAAACTCAGTTCAGGACAACAGTCTCTCCAAAGTATAACTATGTTCAATAGAAAGCCTAGGCAAAGTTATAGATTTAAGGCTCAGAGAGTCCTGGAGCAAAGACAAAAAATGAAATGAGCGTAGGGACGGCATGACAGGTGGGACAGGCAGCAGCCTAATAGGGCTGTGGTCCCTTTAAGGAAAGGGGGGTGGCCGTGGGGTGAAAGGGGAGGGGGAGCACAGTTCAGCAGGGAGGAAGTGACGTTTTCTCACTTCCTCCATCACTCACGAGGCAAAAAACTTCCCACCCACCCTCCCTGTGTGAGGGGTAGGAGAGGCGTGAGGGTTATGGGTAATGTTTAGTTGGTGGTGGCAGTGTTTTGTTGCTGGAAGAGGAGGTAAAGTGGAAGTTATGGAGAAAAAGGTGGTACCCATACGTGGTATGGGGTTATTGAGTACCTTCCGGTCAACAAGGGTTAACCAGGAAGGGGGGAAAATCGTAGGGCACTGCGGCCAGGTGTACCGCCTCCGAGTCGGTGTCTTGCGACTGGAGGCCTAAGGGATATGTTAGTCCCAGTGCCCAAGTTGGGAGTTGGTGGTCTATAAGACCACTAGGGGTATTGTAAGTGTTAAAATGTTATTTAAACGGTTATTTAAATGGTTATTTATTTCATGTAAAAGTTGTTAAATAAATAGGCCGGAAGGCCAATTTTACTCCATAACCTTGTCAGTCGTTATTTATGAGGATTGGTACAAGGGGTGGGTAAGATATATAGAGGGTAAGTCGGAGCGGAGGATCGGTCCTTAACATGTCATGAGCTGTCCGATTCCTCCACTACTGTGAGTGGCGTCACAGTGGCCCGCGATGCACCGAGTCTTTGGTCTTTCAGAAGATGATGGCACCTCAGGTGGATCGGATGCGTTGCAGACTCCCCAGCGGAACGGAAGGCTCTCTGGAACAAAGAAGGCGAGGCCCAGGCTTCAGGCCTAGCACGCGCAGCAGGTGAGTGCAGGAGATCCTCTTGCAAGGAGGGCGGCGTTCCAAGAGAGCGAGCCGAGCCCGCCTCTCCCTTTTAAAGTCCACCCCAGCAGTCTTTGCGCGGGGAATGGCACCCTGGGTGCCGCAAAGCATGCCGGTAAATGTAGTCCTGCGGGTAAAACGATACCCCGCTACACTTGCAATTACCACAGTTAGTTGGTTATAGACAGGTACTTTCTGTCTCTGCTAGCTTTATCACAAACCCCAGTTGGAGGCCTATGATATTATATAAAGGTACGTTTCCGGGAAATATACCCATAATTGGACCACCTGACCATCTATGCAGGAGCTGCTGTGTTTTAACAAGGCCAGAAGAAGAGGCTATAAGCAAGTATTCCTATCTATGGTATACATACCCCAAACTGTCCAGGATTTGCCAGGATGTAAATCCCAGTGTCACAGCAATTTAAGCCTGATGCCGCGTAAACACGATCAGTTTTCCCGATGGGAAAACTGTCATTTTTTTTCTTGGTCGGGAAAACCGGCTGTGTGTATGCTCTCCAGCAGTTTTCGCGACGGGAAAACCGCCGAGAATCACGACGGGAAAAATTAGAACATGTTTTAATTTTTCTTGTCGCGAATCGCAGCGTTTTTTTGCTCGGCAGTTTTCCCATACGGAAATACTGCAGTGGAGCATACACACGGCCGGTTTTCTCGACCAAGAAAAAACATGTCGAGAAAACATGTGTACACGGGGAGAAGGGACCGAGCCGGAGCTCGGTCTTCCCATCGGTTTTCTCGCCGGTCTTTTGACCGACGAGAAAAATGATCGTGTGTACTCGGCATGAGTCTCGGAGTGAAGCCTAGTGCCAGAACAAGTTCTAGCACTTGGATCCAGGGACTTGCCCAGTGGGTCCACACTAGACCCGTCAGTGCACCAGTAGCAGCTGTCCGTAGCTTGTGCGGGGTGTCTGGGGTCCTGCAAGCCACATCCACGGCTCTTCATGGCAGCTGGCATCTCTCACAGCCAGCTGCCTGTCCAGGACAGCGCAGAGCCCCGTAAAACCCTCCTTCTCTTCCTCCTCTGCGGCTCTAATGTCTTCCTGTATACAGAAAAGAGGAGCAGGAGGAAGGAGGGACAGGGCTCTACAGAGGCTGAACTGAGGGCTGTGAATATTTTCATATTTTCATTAATGTACACACACGCGGGACACAGTGACCATGTGTCTGTAATATATCCATGTTTGTGTGTGAATGTGTGGGTGTGTCCATGTGTGTGTGTGCCCGTGTGTGTGTCTGTATGTGCATGTGTGTGTCCGTGTGTCCGCGTGTGTGTATTGTGACAGCAGGAAGGTAAAGTCACCTGGTTGCATCCAGGGGGGTAGATATATTTCGCCCAGATTCAGGCTTTACGCCGACTTATACAACTAGGTGGAGAGTTGTATAAGGCTAGTGGGCTCATGGATGACTCATACCTCTAGGGAGAGTGTGGGGCGTCGTGCAGACAGGGAGTTGATGAGACCAGCTGAAACTTGTCAGTAGGGATGAGCTTCGTGTTCGAGTCGAACATACGTTCGACTCGAACATCGGCTGTTCGATCGTTCGACGAAGATCGAACGATTTGGGCCGTTCGCGCCAAATTCGAGTGACGCGAACGGCCCACAATGCACTACGCCATCGCAGTGTCATCCAGGCGCTGTGATTGGCCAAGCATGCACTGTGACCCCGCATGCTTGGCCAATCACAGCGCCGGCAGCGAGGAGAGCAATGATTGGCCACAGGCAGGATGCCTGTGGCCAATTATTGCTGAGGGGGTTTAGTACACGCCCCACACTATAAAAGGCCGCCAGCACGGCGGCCTAGTGTAGTGTGTTCCGGAGCAGGGATAGAGCAGCATAGGCAGGGACAGTGACTTTTATTTCTTTCTTGCTTAACCTGGATTCCTTTAGTTTAGGGAAAGAGAAGGATAGGTAGGGAGAGTGTCAGTGTGTTTTGTGCTTGTGCTATATTGTGCTTAAAAAAAACATTTTTTCTAGGGACAGAAAACTGTAGGTAGGGAGAGTGTGTCAGTTTCTTTCACTGTCAAAGTCCTTGTTTCCAGGGACCTGGAAGGACAGTGAGTGAATTCTCCTTGTGCTATATTGTGCTTAAAAAAAACATTTTTTCTAGGGACAGAAAACTGTAGGTAGGGAGAGTGTGTCAGTTTCTTTCACTGTCAAAGTCCTTGTTTCCAGGGACCTGGAAGGACAGTGAGGTAATTCTCCTTGTGCTAAATTGTGCTTAAAAAAAACATTTTTTCTAGGGACAGAAAACTGTAGGTAGGGAGAGTGTGTCAGTTTCTTTCACTGTCAAAGTCCTTGTTTCCAGGGACCTGGAAGGACAGTGAGGTAATTCTCCTTGTGCTAAATTGTGCTTAAAAAAAACATTTTTTCTAGGGACAGAAAACTGTAGGTAGGGAGAGTGTGTCAGTTTCTTTCACTGTCAAAGTCCTTGTTTCCAGGGACCTGGAAGGACAGTGAGGTAATTCTCCTTGTGCTAAATTGTGCTTAAAAAAAAACATTTTTTCTAGGGACAGAAAACTGTAGGTAGGGAGAGTGTGTCAGTTTCTTTCACTGTCAAAGTCCTTGTTTCCAGGGACCTGGAAGGACAGTGAGGTAATTCTCCTTGTGCTAAATTGTGCTTAAAAAAAACATTTTTTCTAGGGACAGAAAACTGTAGGTAGGGAGAGTGTGTCAGTTTCTTTCACTGTCAAAGTCCTTGTTTCCAGGGACCTGGAAGGACAGTGAGGTAATTCTCCTTGTGCTAAATTGTGCTTAAAAAAAAAACATTTTTTCTAGGGACAGAAAACTGTAGGTAGGGAGAGTGTGTCAGTTTCTTTCACTGTCAAAGTCCTTGTTTCCAGGGACCTGGAAGGACAGTGAGGTAATTCTCCTTGTGCTAAATTGTGCTTAAAAAAAACATTTTTTCTAGGGACAGAAAACTGTAGGTAGGGAGAGTGTGTCAGTTTCTTTCACTGTCAAAGTCCTTGTTTCCAGGGACCTGGAAGGACAGTGAGGTAATTCTCCTTGTGCTAAATTGTGCTTAAAAAAAACATTTTTTCTAGGGACAGAAAACTGTAGGTAGGGAGAGTGTGTCAGTTTCTTTCACTGTCAAAGTCCTTGTTTCCAGGGACCTGGAAGGACAGTGAGGTAATTCTCCTTGTGCTAAATTGTGCTTAAAAAAAACATTTTTTCTAGGGACAGAAAACTGTAGGTAGGGAGAGTGTGTCAGTTTCTTTCACTGTCAAAGTCCTTGTTTCCAGGGACCTGGAAGGACAGTGAGGTAATTCTCCTTGTGCTAAATTGTGCTTAAAAAAAACATTTTTTCTAGGGACAGAAAACTGTAGGTAGGGAGAGTGTGTCAGTTTCTTTCACTGTCAAAGTCCTTGTTTCCAGGGACCTGGAAGGACAGTGAGGTAATTCTCCTTGTGCTAAATTGTGCTTAAAAAAAACATTTTTTCTAGGGACAGAAAACTGTAGGTAGGGAGAGTGTGTCAGTTTCTTTCACTGCCAAAGTCCTTGTTTCCAGGGACCTGGAAGGACAGTGAGGTAATTCTCCTTGTGCTAAATTGTGCTTAAAAAAAACATTTTTTCTAGGGACAGAAAACTGTAGGTAGGGAGAGTGTGTCAGTTTCTTTCACTGTCAAAGTCCTTGTTTCCAGGGACCTGGAAGGACAGTGAGGTAATTCTCCTTGTGCTAAATTGTGCTTAAAAAAAACATTTTTTCTAGGGACAGAAAACTGTAGGTAGGGAGAGTGTGTCAGTTTCTTTCACTGTCAAAGTCCTTGTTTCCAGGGACCTGGAAGGACAGTGAGGTAATTCTCCTTGTGCTAAATTGTGCTTAAAAAAAACATTTTTTCTAGGGACAGAAAACTGTAGGTAGGGAGAGTGTGTCAGTTTCTTTCACTGTCAAAGTCCTTGTTTCCAGGGACCTGGAAGGACAGTGAGGTAATTCTCCTTGTGCTAAATTGTGCTTAAAAAAACATTTTTTCTAGGGACAGAAAACTGTAGGTAGGGAGAGTGTGTCAGTTTCTTTCACTGTCAAAGCCCTTGTTTCCAGGGACCTGGAAGGACAGTGAGGTAATTCTCCTTGTGCTAAATTGTGCTTAAAAAAAACATTTTTTCTAGGGACAGAAAACTGTAGGTAGGGAGAGTGTGTCAGTTTATTTCACTGTCAAAGTCCTTGTTTCCAGGGACCTGGAAGGACAGTGAGGTAATTCTCCTTGTGCTAAATTGTGCTTAAAAAAAAACATTTTTTCTAGGGACAGAAAACTGTAGGTAGGGAGAGTGTGTCAGTTTCTTTCACTGTCAAAGTCCTTGTTTCCAGGGACCTGGAAGGACAGTGAGGTAATTCTCCTTGTGCTAAATTGTGCTTAAAAAAAACATTTTTTCTAGGGACAGAAAACTGTAGGTAGGGAGAGTGTGTCAGTTTCTTTCACTGTCAAAGTCCTTGTTTCCAGGGACCTGGAAGGACAGTGAGGTAATTCTCCTTGTGCTAAATTGTGCTTAAAAAAAACATTTTTTCTAGGGACAGAAAACTGTAGGTAGGGAGAGTGTGTCAGTTTCTTTCACTGCCAAAGTCCTTGTTTCCAGGGACCTGGAAGGACAGTGAGGTAATTCTCCTTGTGCTAAATTGTGCTTAAAAAAAACATTTTTTCTAGGGACAGAAAACTGTAGGTAGGGAGAGTGTGTCAGTTTCTTTCACTGCCAAAGTCCTTGTTTCCAGGGACCTGGAAGGACAGTGAGGTAATTCTCCTTGTGCTAAATTGTGCTTAAAAAAAAAATTTTTTCTAGGGACAGAAAACTGTAGGTAGGGAGAGTGTGTCAGTTTCTTTCACTGTCAAAGTCCTTGTTTCCAGGGACCTGGAAGGACAGTGAGGTAATTCTCCTTGTGCTAAATTGTGCTTAAAAAAAACATTTTTTCTAGGGACAGAAAACTGTAGGTAGGGAGAGTGTGTCAGTTTCTTTCACTGCCAAAGTCCTTGTTTCCAGGGACCTGGAAGGACAGTGAGGTAATTCTCCTTGTGCTAAATTGTGCTTAAAAAAAACATTTTTTCTAGGGACAGAAAACTGTAGGTAGGGAGAGTGTGTCAGTTTCTTTCACTGTCAAAGTCCTTGTTTCCAGGGACCTGGAAGGACAGTGAGGTAATTCTCCTTGTGCTAAATTGTGCTTAAAAAAAACATTTTTTCTAGGGACAGAAAACTGTAGGTAGGGAGAGTGTGTCAGTTTCTTTCACTGTCAAAGTCCTTGTTTCCAGGGACCTGGAAGGACAGTGAGGTAATTCTCCTTGTGCTAAATTGTGCTTAAAAAAAACATTTTTTCTAGGGACAGAAAACTGTAGGTAGGGAGAGTGTGTCAGTTTCTTTCACTGTCAAAGTCCTTGTTTCCAGGGACCTGGAAGGACAGTGAGGTAATTCTCCTTGTGCTAAATTGTGCTTAAAAAAACATTTTTTCTAGGGACAGAAAACTGTAGGTAGGGAGAGTGTGTCAGTTTCTTTCACTGTCAAAGTCCTTGTTTCCAGGGACCTGGAAGGACAGTGAGGTAATTCTCCTTGTGCTAAATTGTGCTTAAAAAAAACATTTTTTCTAGGGACAGAAAACTGTAGGTAGGGAGAGTGTGTCAGTTTCTTTCACTGCCAAAGTCCTTGTTTCCAGGGACCTGGAAGGACAGTGAGGTAATTCTCCTTGTGCTAAATTGTGCTTAAAAAAAAACATTTTTTCTAGGGACAGAAAACTGTAGGTAGGGAGAGTGTGTCAGTTTCTTTCACTGTCAAAGTCCTTGTTTCCAGGGACCTGGAAGGACAGTGAGGTAATTCTCCTTGTGCTAAATTGTGCTTAAAAAAACATTTTTTCTAGGGACAGAAAACTGTAGGTAGGGAGAGTGTGTCAGTTTCTTTCACTGTCAAAGCCCTTGTTTCCAGGGACCTGGAAGGACAGTGAGGTAATTCTCCTTGTGCTAAATTGTGCTTAAAAAAAACATTTTTTCTAGGGACAGAAAACTGTAGGTAGGGAGAGTGTGTCAGTTTATTTCACTGTCAAAGTCCTTGTTTCCAGGGACCTGGAAGGACAGTGAGGTAATTCTCCTTGTGCTAAATTGTGCTTAAAAAAAAACATTTTTTCTAGGGACAGAAAACTGTAGGTAGGGAGAGTGTGTCAGTTTCTTTCACTGTCAAAGTCCTTGTTTCCAGGGACCTGGAAGGACAGTGAGGTAATTCTCCTTGTGCTAAATTGTGCTTAAAAAAAACATTTTTTCTAGGGACAGAAAACTGTAGGTAGGGAGAGTGTGTCAGTTTCTTTCACTGTCAAAGTCCTTGTTTCAAGGGACAGAGAAGGACACCTGAAGGTAGCCCTTATTGCTTTTTTCCCATCTCCCTGCAGGCCATCTATTAGAATGTCTGGAAGGCAAACAAGGAGAGGCAGACAGTCAGGAGGCAATAAAAGAGGGCAAGCAGGCTCTGTGTCTGGGGGCAACAGTGCTGGTCGTGGACGCGGTGCATTGTCATCAGCACATGGCCATGGGACACGCTTGTCCTTCTTTTCGGCAGCTGGACATGTTGAGCCACATCATGCCGAAGACTTGGTAGAGTGGATGACCAAGCCCTCCTCCTCCTCCTCATCCTCTCTCACCCAGGCTCAGGGTACTGGAAAAGCAGCTGCCAAAGCGTCCTCTTCCCTGGTATCAATGTCAGACTCATCATCAGTCACTCCTTCCCTAGACCCACCATGTCCTCCTCCTGAGGAGTCCCCCGAACTGTTTCAGCACAGTGTTGGGTACATGCTCCAGGAGGATGCCCAGCGTTTCGAAGGGTCTGATGATGAAACCCAGCTAGAGGAAGGCAGTAGCGTGAGAGCAGACAGAGGGGATGCTCAAGAAGGACACCAATCTGGCAGTCATGTTCCAGCAGCTGCAGCATACTGCCAGATTGCCTCCAGTGATGAGGAGGGAGGTGATGATGAGGTCACTGACTCCACGTGGGTGCCTAATAGGAGAGAGGAGGAGGAGGAGGATGAGGAGGAGGCACATCTCCAACGAGGCAGGATGCCCTTTGGTGGCCAGCGTAAGGGCAGTACACCGACGGAATCACACCGCAGAGCTCCGCCTGTGCAGGGCGCTGCCTCTGCCCGTCATTCAAAAAGTTCTTTGGTGTGGGCCTTTTTTGAGGCTAGTGCATCAGATCGCACAGCTGCTGTTTGCAACATATGTCTCAAGCGTATATCGCGTGGCCAAAACATCAGCCGCTTGGGTACCACATGCCTGACCAGACATATGTTGACCTGCCATGCAGCTCGTTGGCAAGCCTACCTCAAAGACCCACACCAAAGAACAAAGCGGACCTCTCCTTGCACCGCATCAGCTGGGATCTCCAACCCCACTATAACTTCAGTCCTCTCTGAAACATGCACTGAGAGGAATGAAGGTGTAGAATTAGGTGTGTCACAGCCAAGTACTTGCGGCCACTCTGCTAGCAGTACACCAACGTCCGATTCTAGCAGGCAAATTTCCCTGCCCCAGCTGCTGGACCGTCGAAAGAAGTTCACTCCCAGCCATCCACATGCCCAGCGGTTGAATGCTAGCTTGGCTAAATTGCTAGCGCTTCAACTGCTGCCTTTTCAGTTGGTAGACTCGGCCCCCTTCCGTGAGTTTGTGCAATGTGCGGTTCCTCAGTGGCAGGTTCCCAAACGCCACTTTTTCTCACGGAAGGCTATTCCGGCTCTCTACCGGCATGTGGAAGGCAATGTCTTGGCCTCGCTGGACAGGGCGGTCAGCGGTAAGGTGCATATTACCGCTGACTCATGGTCCAGCAGGCATGGACAGGGACGTTACCTTTCTTTCACGGCCCATTGGGTCACTCTTTTGGCAGCTGGGAAGGATGCAGGACAAGGTGCAGTAGTGTTGGAGGTTGTTCCACCGCCACGCCTCCAAAATGCTACTACTGGTTGTGACACACCTCTCTCCTCCACCCCCTCCTCTTCTTCTTCCTCCATGGCCTCTTCCTGTGGTTTGTCCTATGAACCAGCGGTGCTCCGTAGCCGTTCACGGGGCTACGCAAGTACGCAGGCAAAAAGATGCCATGCCGTGCTTGCGCTGGTGTGTTTGGGGGACAGAAGCCACACTGGGGCAGAGGTCCTGTCTGCTCTGCAGGGCCAGGCCGAGAGGTGGTTGACGCCACGCCAGCTTAAGCCAGGAATGGTGGTTTGCGACAATGGCACCAACCTCCTCTCCGCCCTCCGACAGGGACAACTGACCCATGTGCCCTGTGTGGCTCACGTCCTTAACCTGGTGGTGCAGCGGTTCTTGGGCAGGTACCCGGGCTTACAGGATGTCCTGAGGCAGGCCAGGAAAGTCTGTGTGCATTTCCGCAGATCTTATAATGCCAGTGCTCGCCTGGCTGAGCTGCAAAAGGAGTTGAACCTGCCCAAGAACCGCCTTATATGTGACATGCCCACCAGGTGGAACTCAACGTTGGCCATGCTGCAGCGGCTGCACACGCAGCAGAGGGCCATCAATGAGTACCTGTGCGACTACGGCACCAGGACAGGGTCAGGGGAGCTTGGTTTTTTTTCTCCACGCCAGTGGGGCATGATCAGGGATGCATGCACTGTCCTGGCACCATTTGAGGAGGCCACGAGGATGGTGAGCAGTGACAGTGCATGCATCAGTGACACTGTACCTCTTGTCCACCTGTTGGAGCACACGCTGCGTGGAATAATGGACAGGGCACTTGAGGCAGAACAGAGGCAGGAAGAGGAGGACTTCCTTGCCTCTCAAGGCCCCCTTTACCCAGACAGTGTTCCTTCTGTCCCACCCATCGCACAGGAAGAGGAGGAGGAGGAGGAGGAGGAGGAGGATTGTGTCAGCATGGAGGTGGAGGCTGGCACTCAGCATCATCAGCAGCAGTCTTTTAGGGATGATTTACAGTCCCAAGAAACCAGTGGACTTGTACGTGGCTGGGAGGAGGTGGCTGCGGATCATGTCGTCCTTAGTGACCCAGAGGACTCCGGAGCGAATGCCTCAGCAAACCTACGCTGCATGGCCTCCCTGATCCTGCAAAGTCTGCGGAAGGATCCTCGTATTCTTCGGATCAAGGAGAGGGACCATTACTGGCTGGCCACTCTCCTTGATCCACGGTACAAGGGTAAGGTTGCGGACCTTATGTTACCGTCGCAGAGGGAGCAGAGGATGAGACAACTCCGGGAGGCCTTGCAGAAAGGTCTGTGCAACGCGTTCCCAGAGACTGGGAGGTTACAAACTCCTGGTCCTGGACAACGAGTTGCTGAGGCTTCGGCCAGTCAAAGAAGGAGCGGTGGGGAAGGTGGCCGTCTGACCGATGCGTTCAGACAATTCTTTAGTCCGCAGCCCCAAAGTATGATCGGTTCCAGCAACCATCGCCAGCGTCTGATAAACATGGTGCAGGAATATCTAGGGGCAAGGTCAGACTTGGACACCTTCCCCACCGAAAATCCTCTGGCTTACTGGGTCTTGAGGATGGATCACTGGCCAGAGCTTGCACAGTATGCAATTGAGCTACTGGCCTGTCCTGCATCCAGCGTTCTTTCGGAACGCACATTCAGTGCTGCTGGAGGATTTGTCACGGATCACAGGGTGCGCCTGTCCACCGACTCGGTTGATCGACTGACTTTCATCAAGATGAACCAGTCTTGGATCACCACCAGCTACCACACACCTGATGCTGATATAACAGACTAATTGATTTTAACATGTCACATCCCTTCAAGACTGATGCTGATGCTGAGTGCCTGTGCTGTTATGTTGACTGGCTATCCTCCTCCTCCGAGTCCTCAATGATACGATTGATGATGATAGCTTGGAAGATCATTTTTGTTTATGGGTGCCGCCACCAGTGGCTAAGGCCCAATTTTTCAGCCCCTGTTTTACAGGGGCGTGTAATTACAATTTTTTTAGCAATAATTTGCCATAGGGCTCATTGCTGTGCTCCAAGTACAGTATCTGTGAGGGGTTGGAGTGTTGTGGCACCAGTGCCTAAGGCCCAATTTTTCAGCCCCTATTTAACAGGGGCGTGTCATTACAATTTTTGAAGCAATACTTTGCAACAGGGCTCATTGCTGTGCTCCAAGTACAGTATCTGTGAGGGGTTGTAGTGTTGTGCCACCAGTGCCTAAGGCCCAATTTTTCAGCCCCTGTTCAACAGGGGCATGCAATTACAATTCTTGATCTAATAATTCACAGCAGGGTCCATTGCTGCACCCACCAAGAGTAACTCTGAGGGCTTACAGTCTTGTGGCAACGCCACCACCACCACCACCACGAAAGGCCCAATTTTTCAGCCCCTGTTCAAAAGGGGCATGTAATTACAATTCTTGATCTAATAATTCACAGCAGGGCCCATTGCTGCACCCACCAAGAGTAACTGTGAGGGCTTACAGTGTTGTGGCACCAGCACCACCATCAAAGCCCCAATTTTTACTACCACTGTTCAACAATTATATGTAATTAAAATTCCTGATATAATAGTTGACAGCAGGGCGTTCCAGCACCAACCAAGAGTAACTGAGTGCTTACAGTGTTGTGCCAACACCAACAACTAAGGGGCCTATTTCTGCAGAGTATATACGGCAGGTCCCTACTTTCAAACATCCAACTTACAAACGACTCCTACTTGCAAACGAAAGAAGACAACAGGAAGTGAGAGGAAATCTACCCCTAGAAAGGAAAATTCTCTCCTGTAAGAATAAATATGGGAGAAAGGGGTCTCATCTGTACTGATGCTTTATCAGCAATCCTTGTTTCAAGAAAAACACCACATTTCAAAAACAGTTGTCATTGGGACGGAAAGTGAGGTGAAATGTTCGGAACAGGGGCACAGACAGCAAAACAAATGTTACAGGGGTGATAACCCTTACCTATGTTTCCCAAAAAGTTTAAAAATAGATTTTTGGGCTGGAGCTACACTTCAACAATGTACCTGTTCAAAATTACAAACAGATTCTACATAAGAACAAACCTACAGTCCCTGTCTTGTATGCACCGCCTGTATACGGCTGTTCAGAGTATATAGGGCCTTTTTTATTTTATGTGCGGGGTTCCCCTTAATATCCATACAAGACCCAAAGGGGCTGGTAATGGGCTGGGGTAGGGGGGGGGGTCATGGGGTAGCTATGCCATTTTTCTTAAAGAATTTCATCCATATTACCGGGACCAGACATTACATTAAAGCCGCAAGCAGTTTTAAATGGCTTTTTTTTCCTTTAGAAGTGTCATTTTGTGCAGGGACAGTTCTAAACACGGGAAACACGTGGCACTTCACAGGCATACTTTAGACACCCCCCAGGTACGATATTTAAAGGAATATTTGACTTTTTTTTTTTCACTTTATGCATCATTAAAATGACTGCTCCCGAAAAACGACCGTTTTTAAAACTTCTTTTTGCATTGATACATGTCCCCTGGTGCACAACCCGGGTTCCCAAACCCTATTTATGACAATAACATGCATAATAGTTGTTATAATTAGCACTTTAGAATTCGAACGTTCGCATCCATTGTATTTAATAGGGTTCTAATGTTCGTTCGAACTTTCGGTCCGTTCGCGGGTTCTGGTGCGAACCGAACCCGGGGGTGTTCGGCTCATCACTACTTGTCAGCTCATTTAGGCCTCTATAAGAACTCCCAGCTTCATTAGATGTTAGCTCATGCCTGGAACCAGACCTGTGTGGACTGTCTAGGGAGAGTGAACCCCTGTGCGGTGAGACAAAGCCTGTGTGGCTATTTGCTTGGACATTTAAAACCAGGGACTTAGGGACTAGGACAGCACTAGGCTGATCCCAGTTGTTAGTTAGGAAACCTGTATGTTTAGTCAGAGGTCAAGTTGACCAGGATTTATTTTGTTTATGTTTCTTTTGCTTTGCTGTGTTTTGTCACTGTAAATAGAAAATAAACCGCACCTTTTTGATTTTGAAAACCACAACCTCCGTTTGCTGGGCCTGTTTTTGTGTGGGGAGCCCATCTCGGGGGTCACACACACCCGCTGCCGAGCTAACCCCCTCACAGTTGGTGGAGAACCAGTGGCAGTTTTTTTTTTAAGCCAGCATGGAGGAGATACTGAAGCAGCTGGCTCTAGCAAATGCCAATCAACAGCAGACAAATGCAGGTTTGCAAAAGAACTTCGCAGCCCAGTAGCAAGCTCATCAACAGAGCCTTGCAGCCCAGCAGCAGACAAACGCAACTTTGCAACAGAGTCTGGAGGCTCAGCAACAAGCCCAGCAGCAATCTGAGGCCCGCTTCATAGACCTGTTGCAGAAGCAAGAGCAGAGACTACAACAACAGATGGAAGCAGTAATGCAGCAACGTCCGCAGACCAGTGAGGAAAGCCGTCCCACTAATACCGCGTCCTTTGGGGTGAGTCGTTTATTGACAAAAATGACTGGAGAGGATGATCCAGAGGTATTTTTGACCACATTTGAAAGGACCGCTGAAAGAGAAAAGTGGCCTGAGGAGCAGTGGGCTGGACTGGTGGCTCCTCTGTTAACTGGTGAATCGCAGAAAGCTTACTATGACCTAGAGCCTAACCAAGCAAAAGACTATGTGATGCTAAAAGCTGAAATATTGGCAAGGCTGGGTGTCACCCAGGCTGTCCGGGCTCAGCGTGTGCATAACTGGACTTTCCAGCTTGGAAAACCCCCCAGGTCTCAAATGTATGATCTCATTCACCTGAGCAGAAAGTGGCTACAGCCAGAGACTTTGTCCGCACCAAAGATTGTGGAACGTGTTGTAATGGATCGGTTTTTGAGAGCTCTTCCTACTGCCATCCAAAAGTGGGTAAGCCATGGAGACCCAGAGACGGCCGATGGTCTTGTGGATCGTGTGGAGAAATACTTGGCTACAGAGAACCTGACGGCCTCTTCCAGAGACACTCGGACTTTCCACCCTAAGACCAGACCATCCCCAGGGGCGGATAAGAGGATTCCAAGGGGTGAGGGTGGAGAGAGTGAGAGGGTGGGAGCTCTACCCCAAGTTTGGCGAGAACAGCCTGGGAAATCAGCGGCTCAAGAGGCCGCAAGAAGGATCGTTTGCTACCGCTGCCGGCAAGCGGGACATATTGCAGCCAATTGCCCGGTTGTGGAGGAACCCATGCAGTGTGACTTTCTGACGGGCAGACGTCAGTCGCTGTGTGCGACAGTCGCATGCACTGCCATTCGAGGAACTGAGAAACATTTATGCAAAATGTGTGTTAATGGTAGAAATGTTGTGGTATTGTTGGATTCAGGTAGCCTTGTGACCCTGATAAAGGCTGAGTTAGTTAAAACAGAGGTCTCTGGGAATAGCAAGGTAGCTGTTATTTGTGTGCATGGGGACACCCGAGAGTATCCAGTGACTACAGTGTGTTTCGAGACCCCCAAAGGTACCCTCTCTCATCCAGTGGGCTTAGTATCTCAGTTACCGCATGACGCCATTGTGGGAAGGGATTTTCCGAAGTTCTGGGAACTGTGGGATGATCCTGAGCCCCCCACTGGTGCCCCTATGTACCAGGAATGTGATAGCCAGAACTCCCCTGAGAGTGATGAGGACTCTCCGGAATTTCCCTTATCAGTATTGGCAGGGGAGACTCAAGAAACTGGAGAGGAGCCCACCTCCTCAGACGAAAACCTACCGTCTGTGGAGTTTTCTGATCTTGAGGTTCACAGGGAAAACTTTGCCACAGAACAGTTGAAAGACCCCGCCCTAATAAAGGCACGGGAAAACGTAGTGAAAATAGATGGCGAGTTAGTGAACCCAGATAATACCTGCACTTACCCATACTTCAGCGTAGAGAAGGACCTACTGTATCGGGTGGCAAAAAGGGCAGAAGAAACCGTTGAGCAGCTTGTGGTGCCCAAACCTTACAGGAAGTTGGTGTTGGAGTTGGCCCATGGGCACATTCTTGGAGGTCATCTGGGGACAGAGAAAACCTGAGAGAGGGTATTACAGAGATTCTATTGGCCGGGGGTGATGAAGGACATAGAAAATTATTGTTCCTCCTGCCCTGTGTGTCAGAGGTCGGCCCCGATGCCACATTTCCGTAGCCCGCTGGTCCCTCTACCCATCATTGAGGTCCCGTTTGAGAGGATCGCCATGGATTTGGTAGGTCCTATAATCAAGTCCGCTAGGGGGCACCAGTACATATTAGTTATAATGGACTATGCCACCCGTTATCCAGAAGCGATCCCTCTCCGAAATACCTCGGCCAAAACCATAGCCAAAGAGCTATCTCTTGTGTTTAGCCGGGTGGGTATTTGTAAAGAACTGCTTACGGACCAAGGTACACCCTTTATGTCCCGGGTTATGAAGGAGCTGTGTAAATTGTTCAAAGTGACGCAATTACGTACATCTGTGTATCACCCCCAAACCGATGGGCTGGTTGAAAGGTTCAACAAAACCCTAAAACAAATGTTGAAGAAAGTGGTGGATAGAGATGGAAAGGATTGGGACTGTCTACTTCCTTATCTGATGTTTGCTATTAGGGAGGTGCCCCAATCCTCTACGGGATTCTCCCCCTTTGAGTTACTGTATGGGAGACACCCAAGAGGGCTGTTGGATATTGCCAAGGAAACTTGGGAAAGTGAGAGTTCTCCCCACAGGAGTGTGATTGAGCATGTCGCCCTGATGCAAGACCGAATTGCACAGGTAATGCCCATCGTGAAGGAACATTTGGCCCAAGCGCAGTTAGCACAGCAGAGAGTGTACAACCGTGGAGCCAAGACCCGTACCTTTTCCCCGGGGGATAGGATACTGGTACTTGTCCCTACGGTTGAAAGTAAATTCCTTGCCAAATGGCAAGGCCCCTGCGAGATAATGGAAAAAGTGAGCAAAGTGAATTACAAGGTCAGACAACCAGGAAGGCGAAAGCCCGAACAGATCTATCACGTTAATCTGTTGAAAGCCTGGAGGGATAGAGAGTCCCTAGTCGCAGACACTTGGTCACCAGCTCAAACTGGTTGCGTGATTCCTGAGGTTGGAATAGCAGCCACCTTGTCACAACCCCAACAACAGGAGGTTAAGGAGTTTGTGCTTCGCAACAAGGAGGTATTCTCTGAGCTGCCGGGACAAACATCTGGGGTAGAGCATGACATCATTACCCCGCCCGGTGAAAGGGTGAAGTTAAAACCCTATCGGATCCCAGAGGCCCGACGGGAGGCAATACGGGAGGAAGTACAGAAAATGCTGAACTTAGGGGTGATAGAGGAGTCCCAAAGTGATTGGTCTAGTCCCATTGTGTTGGTGCCTAAACCGGATGGGAGCTGGCGATTTTGTAACGATTTTCGTCAGTTGAACAAAGTTACAAAATTTGACACCTACCCCATGCCATGTATAGATGAGTTGATCGACCGGCTGGGAACAGCCCGATACATGACGACTCTTGACCTCACAAAAGGGTATTGGCAAATCCCCCTGGCCAAGTCGGCCAAAGAGAAAACCGCATTTGTAACCCCAGACGGGGCGTTCCAATATAAAAGAATGCCGTTCGGGTTACAGAATGCACCGGCCACATTCCAGCGGAAAATGGACCAGATGCTGAGGCCCCATCGGAAGTATGCTGCGGCTTACCTGGATGACATAATTGTCCATAGCACAGATTGGGCCTCACATCTGCCAAAAGTGCAAGCAGTCCTGGACTCTGTTCGGGAAGCGGGGTTTACGGCTAACCCCAAGAAGTGTACCATTGGGCAGGAGGAGGCCAAATATCTTGGGTACACCATTGGGAGGGGAGTAATAAAACCCCAACTCAACAAAGTCGAGGCCATCCAGAGTTGGCCACGTCCCAACAGCAAGAAGCAGGTACGAGCATTTCTGGGAATCGCTGGGTATTATCGGCGATTCATTCCCCACTTTGCTTCTAAGGCTGTGCCCCTAACCAACCTGACGAAGGGGAAAGGGTCGGTCATGATTAAATGGACCCCCGAGGCTGAGGCAGCATTCCAATTCTTGAAACAAGCCTTATGTAGCCAGCCAGTGTTGTACTCACCCGACTTCTCTAAAGACTTTGTCGTACAAAGTGATGCGTCAGATGTGGGGTTAGGAGCAGTATTGTCCCAGGTCTGGAACGGGGAAGAGCACCCAGTCATTTACCTCAGCAGGAAGTTGAAGTCCCATGAGGTAAATTACGCCACCATTGAAAAGGAGTGTTTAGCGGTGAAGTGGGCTCTAGATTCCCTTCGGTACTACCTGCTAGGTAGGCACTTTGACATGGTTACGGATCACGCTCCGTTAAAGTGGATGGCTCAAAACAAGGAAACAAATAGAAGAGTGAATAGGTGGTTCCTGGCCCTCCAGGAATTCAACTTCACAGTAAAGCATCGCCCTGGCGTTCAAATGGGGAATGTGGATGCTTTGTCTCGAGTACATGAATGCCTGATTGCTGGTGTTCCAACCCCGAGGTTAAAACAAGAGGGGGGGGTATGTGACAGCAGGAAGGTAAAGTCACCTGGTTGCATCCAGGGGGGTAGATATATTTCGCCCAGATTCAGGCTTTACGCCGACTTATACAACTAGGTGGAGAGTTGTATAAGGCTAGTGGGCTCATGGATGACTCATACCTCTAGGGAGAGTGTGGGGCGTCGTGCAGACAGGGAGTTGATGAGACCAGCTGAAACTTGTCAGCTCATTTAGGCCTCTATAAGAACTCCCAGCTTCATTAGATGTTAGCTCATGCCTGGAACCAGACCTGTGTGGACTGTCTAGGGAGAGTGAACCCCTGTGCGGTGAGACAAAGCCTGTGTGGCTATTTGCTTGGACATTTAAAACCAGGGACTTAGGGACTAGGACAGCACTAGGCTGATCCCAGTTGTTAGTTAGGAAACCTGTATGTTTAGTCAGAGGTCAAGTTGACCAGGATTTATTTTGTTTATGTTTCTTTTGCTTTGCTGTGTTTTGTCACTGTAAATAGAAAATAAACCGCACCTTTTTGATTTTGAAAACCACAACCTCCGTTTGCTGGGCCTGTTTTTGTGTGGGGAGCCCATCTCGGGGGTCACACACACCCGCTGCCGAGCTAACCCCCTCACAGTATCCATGTGTGTGTGTGTACGTGTCTGTGTGTGTGCGTGTGTGTTCATGTGTCCATGTCTGTGTGTGTGTGTCCATGTGCGTGTCTATGTGTGTGTCCGTATCCGAGTGTGTCCACACCCGTGTGTGTGTGTGTATGTCCGTGTGTGTATCCATGTCTGTGTGTGTGTACATGTGTGTGTCCGTGTTTGAGTGTTGGGGGGTTTGGAATGCACACAACAAATAACTATCCTTAGAATGATTTGGGGGAGGGGGAGAGGATATGTGCTAGGGTAGGGTGACCAGACATCCCCAGTTTCAGGGGACAGTCCCCGGATTGAGGACACTGTCCCTGGACCAAGTCTGTCCCCAGTTTTGTCCCCGGATTGGATTTGAACAGGGGCTGAGGCAATTTCAAAGACAGTCAGTGCAGAATGATAAAAAAAAATCTGAATTACACACCCCCACTCCGTCACTCCTACTTGCTTAGGGGGGTGTATTTTTTCCATTATCTGTGCCCCTTTCTGATGATCATGTGCTGGTCGGAGCGGAGGGAATATTTCTTCAGTTTCGGGTGCCCATTCAGCTCCGCTCGCATGTTCTTCTGCCTTGGCTCAAGTCCCGGCCACCCGCATAACTGGTTATCTCCTTGCCTTCCCTGGTGGAGTGATCTTCCTCTGCTCCCCTCACAGTAGTAGCCGGGGCCCGGAGAGTAAAACTTGACAGGCTGTGAGGCGGGCGGCAATGGGCAGAGAGTCGCTGATTGCCGCTATTACTAGTAAAAAAAAAGAAAATGTCCCCGGATTTCATTTTAAAAATCTGGTCACCTCATGCTAGGGGTCACTATTAAAGGGAAGGATTTGTGCTAGCACATATCCTCTCCCCCCTCCAAATCAAAGAGATGCTGAAAGAGAGGGCGATCGTGGCACCTAGGACCCAATAGATTCAGGGCAATTGCCCCAGGTGCTTGAGTTAGTGGTGCTGGTATTTGTTCTGACACTGGGCTCCAGGACTTAGGGCTGGTTCACACCATGGATCGCATAGGAACGTGCTTTGCGTTCTTTTGCAATTCACATGTGATACAGTGCAATTTCAGCCCATTCATTTGAATGAGCTGAAATCGTGCCAGACTGCACCAAAAGTAGTGCATGCGCTACGTTAAAAAATGCACAGCAACTGGATCACATGGTATTACTGTACCATGCAAGCCGGTGCAGACAAACACACTGCATTAGCGACCTAGGTTTGGGGTGTTAAGTTGACAAGTTTTTGTGCTGTGGGGATTTGGAGAGGGGAAATTGGGTGGGAAAGGATTTGTACTATAATGGGGGGTTGTGCTGGGACAAAGGACTTGCGGGTGGAAGAGGATTTTTTGTTCTGAGAGGGGTGCTAGGGGCAGGATTTATGCTGTAATGTGGAAATTTGTGTAAGGAGGGGGGATTTGCGTGGGAGAAAGAATTTGTACTAAGGGGCGGTAAGCGTACAAACTAGTCTTGGTATTTTTTTTTGGAAGGGAGGGAGTGCGATTTTGTAGCTGAAAGGGTAATGTGGGGGGTGGGAGTATTGCTTGTGGAATAGGGCGAGGGATTTTGACCTCTCTTTACCCCTGCTCTGTGCGTTATACGCCCCTGACTGCTGCACTCTTTTTTTTTTTTGGACTTTTGACTCTTACTATGCATTACACACTGTCAGTAGGAATACGGAAAAAACACAGTCACTTCCCAGCGCTAAGGGGTCTTCTGAAGTAGAGGGCAACAGGGAAAATGGTCTCCCAAGACTGGGTGGATGCTGCCTTCCTCAGATGGGGTAATCCAATGGAAATTACAAGAAAAACAAAATGGGAGACGCGCACACCTAGTGCATTACCAATGGTAATTTAATGAATAAAAAATTCATAAAAAGTGGGTACAGGCATACCCCGCTTTAAGTACACTCACTTTACATACACTCGCGAGTAAGGACATACCCGCGAGTGTATGTAAAGTGCCTCACAAGTACTGTACAGAAATATTTTGCAGCCACAGTAGAAGGAGCTGAAGCTCCGAAAGCACAGCCCACCCTGTTCCAGTGTGCCCCTGACACCCCCACTACAGCCCCTGAGACCTCCATTACAGCTCCTGACACCCCCACTACAGCCCCTGAGACCTCAACTACAGCTCCTGACACCCCCACTACAGCCCCTGACCCCCCCACTACACCCTAGAAATGAAAAAAGGTATTGTTTCACTTTAAGTACATTTTCGTTTTACATACATGCTCTGGTCCCATTGTGTACTTAAAATTGGGGTATGCCTGTACTCACAAAGTACAACTCTCAATGAGTGTTTAAAAACACACACAGTGTATGGACATGTGCAGGACCATATCACAGGGTATAGCTAAAGCGTTTTGGGGGCGCACCCCCTATCTCAGAGCTAGGCCTAGCCTGGATAGGGTTAGGGAGGGTTGTAACCCCTGTCAGATTTTATTTTTTCCACCATCTGTGTCCCATTGCGATTTCCCTTCACTTCCTGTCCCATAGCCAAACAGGAAGTGAGAGCAAATCCCAGAAAATTAAGGAAATTTCTTGGGGACCCCCAGGTCACCAGAATTGGTGTCCCCATTGGAAGATTGGGATTTTCTTTTATTTTCACTTTCAATGCTAACGGTAAACAGGACAAATAGAGAGAGAGTGACTCTCCCTAATGAAAACACAGACAGCAATAAAAACTGACAAGTGTTCTAATCCCTCTGCACTCTATCTAAAACAAAAAAAATTGTTTTGCCTTTAGTTATGTAGCGGGTATATGCTTTTCTATCATGTTTGAATTTGGTGGGGGATCTGTGATGTGTGGTTCCCTGGGGCCCAGCAGGTGGCGCTGTCACTTTGGGCCCGGGGTTGAGCCATCGTTGCAGTGACATACCCTTTTTGGCCTCTCGCAGCATGAGTACAGCGGGGCGGAGGCTCCGCTGGGCTTGCTGGGGGAGGGTATAAGGGGGGCCGGCCATCTTGGTTGGGAAGGAGTCCTAGGCACCTTCAGCCTGAGGACGGTGGTTCGTGTTGGGGGTCTAGGCGGCTTAGGCCTAGAGGCCACCCGGAGGTCGTGTTCCATCCCAGGCACCTTTAGCCTGGGGTGAGGTACTCGGATGGAGGTCTGGAGCCCTGTGTCCTTTGCTGGGTTCCGCAGGGGAAGGATCTCCTAGGGGACCCCGGGAGTGGGTACCCGAATCCAGAGGCGTAAGGGACCGGAGGAGTTACTCACCTGAAGACCTGGTGCAGCAAATTGCCGGTGCCGGGTGAGCCTCCGGAGACAGCCTGGAAGGATGTCTTCCCCGAACAAGGGACCAAAAGCCACTTTCAAGAAGGAAATAGGAGAATAAGTTGTGCCTGGGCCTACTCGCATCCACACCCCCTGTCTGTTCTGTTCGTTGAGGGAGTCCAACTGATAGTGTTTCACTCTGATGTTTGAAGAATAAAGGAGTGTTGGACTTTTGATGGTGTGGGGCTCATTTTACTGGCAGACATTGTTCGAGAGAGGAGGTGGAGGTTCCAAAAACAGAACACCGACCCGAAGGTAAAGAAACTTTGCTTACACCTCACAAACATCTGTGGTGGAGGCTTGGCGTGGTGACCCCGCACTCTCTCCTCCGGAGCAACCCCTAGACACCAAGCAGAACGAAGCCAGGGAGGGAGAGCGTGGAGGCCGCTACATGTGGGGGCTCGGGTCCGGGATGGTGTTCGTGTTACTATGGAGCTAGAATGGACGGAGTTTGAACGTGTCTGCCCGGAGGAGTTCCGAGTAGGTCGGCCATATTACTGGCCAAAGTGCAACCCTGCTCAAAGTCGTGAGTGTGACCCTAAGAATGGGAAGGACTACGCAGAAGAGCGAGAAGAGGGGGGAGTCCAGCCGTGTGAGGTACTACACGTGGGGGCTTCTATTGCACTGCGCCACGAGGCACACCCTCCCTGCTCAGTTCGTGGGTGTGACCCAGGAAAGGAGAAAGCCCGCAAACTGGAGTACAAGAGGGGAGTAGTCCAGCCGTGTGAAGGACTACACGTGGGGACTTTGGTGCCAAACTTGCAGTGCGCAATGGATCAGCAGCAAGTCACCATGTTCGGACATACATCGTGGGTTCCACTTCACCCTTCTGCCACGACTTTGACTGCTGCTGCTCCGGTGACCGATACGGGGATTCGGCTGAAGCCCCGGGGACGATTCGCCCTGTATTCGTGCATGGACGTTGAGGCCCTGGGTGTGATTTGTCCCGGCTGTTCGGAACTGGTGTGTCAGCTGAGGCTGTTCGGGCGATGCGAAGCCTGCGGGGAGTTCTTATTCAAGGTGGATGCAGTCATCGAGAAGCCAAGAACCATCTACCCCGGCCGCACTACAGGCAGCACCACTCAAGTTGGAGGAATCACCGCTTTTACAGCCGTCCCCATGCGCACTGCAGCGACCGCAGAGGAGGTCGTAATTACTGAAATACGGGAGAAATCCGAGGATGCTGACTCGGTCACCACTGCCTCACAGTGTCCACCGCCGAAGAGGAAGACCGGCATGGTAGCCCCGTCCAGCGGTCGCGGTGGACCATCCTGCCCGCTTACGCCCGGCCCGGATGGATCCGGTGAGAGGAGTTCCGGACATCCCGTCTCAAGTAAAGGCCGAGGTAAGCCAGGCGGAGGGACTTGGTGTGTGGGCGGAGGTGTCAGGGATTCACGGCCCTGTGTGTCCGCGGGAGGTGGCAGTTCAGTTTCCACTACAGGCTACCAGCCCGAGGAGGAGTGTGACACCTCCGACCTGGAGTCGCTCTCCGATCTGGGAGACAATGTCGCCATAGATGAGCTGTTTGCTCAAAAGGACTGGGGCAAAGTGCCTCTCGCCTCGTTTCGTGGAGCCAGGGACCCACCCATGTCTACAGGGGATAGTACACACCGGGTGGAGGCACCAGCGCCTGAGGAGGGATCCTGTCCCCAGCCTACCCTCACATCCCTGGTGCCACCTGCACCTAATGCTGGGGATAAGAGACTGTTGCTGCGGGCGCCTATGCCCAGAACGGAGGTGATCAGAGCACCTCGTCACCCGGATGCTATAGTTCTGCCAGGTGAAGGGGACAGAGCCACAATGCCTCCATTGGCGAGACTACAACGCCTATTTGGCCAGAAAGTTGCTGCTGAGTAGGGGTGGGAGTACCCATACTTGTCTAGGGAGTTGTTATATGAAGTGGAAGTTTGCCGGGAGCGCTGGTACAATGACTTTGTGTGGACCCACATTCAGGTCCCACACGCCCGTAGGTACCTCGCGTGTTCCCCCAAGGCATCTCAGCGTTTCAAAGACTGCAAGGCAGAATGGATGCTGGGGCGGCATATCCACGCGGACAAGGTGCTGATTCGACGCAAGGAAGGGGAAGATGTTGAGTACCATCTGGAAACCATGGACCAGCATTTGAAACCACTTGTCCTGCCGCACCCTCGCTTCTATCTGTAGAGACTCTGTTTGCCGCTTAATGTTGCTGAACTCTCCGGGTTTGTTGTTTGTTTCCTAGGAAAACTCAGTGACTGTACCCAAGCTAATGGGTGTTTGTGCTCTTCGGAGGAATTGGGGGACTGTTCCTGTTGTTGTTCTTCGTTCTCCAACGGGTGCTCTTGGACTCTGGGGTATAGAGGGCCAAAGAAGAAGAGGTCTCTACAAGTGCAGTTACCGCGACGCTGTCACCAGGTGGCAGTGTCGTGCATCGGCATTCACTTTTCACACACACACTTTTAGAAGGAAAGGATTTCTCTACGGAGAGGTTTTTTCGTTCTCACACGAACATATGTGTCAGGGTTGTGTGTGTTTAATATTTATTTTCCCCTCTGCAGGAGAGCATCCCATCAAGACCGCTGAGAGTGGGGCGGGTCTTAGTTATTGATGTGGGTGGGGGGGGGGGGAAATGTAATGATGTGACTTTTATATATGTTTCAAGTTATGTGTTATTTGTTCCCTTCCCCTCCCTTTTTGTTGAGGCTCAGGCACAACTGCTCTAGGTAGTTTATTTTTTTTTC
Source organism: Rana muscosa (assembly GCA_029206835.1). Classification (NCBI taxonomy): domain Eukaryota; kingdom Metazoa; phylum Chordata; class Amphibia; order Anura; family Ranidae; genus Rana; species Rana muscosa. The sequence goes on from JARGYO010005626.1 coordinate 117,527,938, forward strand.
AAAATTTTTGGATTTTTGAAATTTTCAGTCGGTTTCTGGATTGGACTATGTCAGCCCTTGAGGGCATGGTTTATTCCAGACACTGGGACCAGTGTCAAACAACCAGGGGGAGAGTGTAGCGGGTATATGCTTTTCTATCATGTTTGAATTTGGTGGGGGATCTGTGATGTGTGGTTCCCTGGGGCCCAGCAGGTGGCGCTGTCACTTTGGGCCCGGGGTTGAGCCATTGTTGCAGTGACATACCCTTTTTGGCCTCTCGCAGCATGAGTACAGCGGGGCGGAGGCTCCGCTGGGCTTGCTGGGGGAGGGTATAAGGGGGGCCGGCCATCTTAGTTGGGAAGGAGTCCCAGGCACCTTCAGCCTGAGGACGGTGATTCGTGTTGGGGGTCTAGGCGGCTTAGGCCTAGAGGACACCCGGAGGTCGTGTTCCATCCCAGGCACCTTTAGCCTGGGGTGAGGTACTTGGGTGGAGGTCTGGAGCCCTGTGTCCTTCGCTGGGTTCCGCAGGGGAAGGATCTCCTAGGGGACCCCGGGAGTGGGTACCCGAATCCAGAGGCATAAGGGACCGGAGGAGTTACTCACCTGAAGACCTGGTGCAGCAAATTGCCGGTGCCGGGTGAGCCTCCGGAGACCGCCTGGAAGGATATCTTCCCCGAACAAGGGACCAAAAGGCACTTTCAAGAAGGAAATAGGAGAATAAGTTGTGCCTGGGCCTACTCGCATCCACACCCCCTGTCTGTTCTGTTCGTTGAAGGAGTCCAACTGATAGTGTTTCACTCTGATGTTTGAAGAATAAAGGAGTGTTGGACTTTTGATGGTGTGGGGCTCATTTTACTGGCAGACATTGTTCGAGAGAGGAGGTGGAGGTTCCAAAAACAGAACACAAACCCGAAGGTAAAGAAACTTTGCTTACACCTCACAAACATCTGTGGTGGAGGCTTGGCGTGGTGACCCTGACCCCGCACTCTCTCCTCCGGAGCAACCCCTAGACACCAAGCAGAACGAAGCCAGGGAGGGAGAGAGTGGAGGCCGCTACAGTTATATTTTAAACACAAAAGCAAACATTTATTTTGGGAGGTTGGATGTTTTTTATTAGTACATAGGTACACATTAGGGATGAGCCGAACATCTTTCCGATGTTTATTACAGTACCGCAGCAAAATTCCCCCCCAAAGCACCTTGTACCCTTGCCCGGTGGTTGTGGGGGTCTGTGGGCAGGGGGAGTCTGCGGGCAGGAGTGGATGAACCTCTTATACCGCTTATACCTTCCTACATGCACTGTGATCTCTCCGATCTTGTGAGTTCCAAATTGTCTGTCCTATATTAAAAATGTTTTAACATTGCTGCACTTAGATGACGTTGCTCTCTTTTTGTTTTACTATATATATATATATATATATATATAGTAAAATAAATACACTGCTACTAACTAACTAACCTGCCTGCCTAATCTAGCTCAATCTATCTCCGTCCACAGTCACACACTATACACGCCTGCTATGTAAGCAGCCTTATATAGTGTGGGGCGTGGACTTAGTCCCCCTGAGCCATGATTGGTCAAAGGCACCCAGCAGAGCAAGATGTGATTGGCCAAAGCATTCAGGTCAGGTGCATGCTTTGGCCAACCATCAGACAGCAATGCACTGCGATATTGCAGTGCATTATAGGGCGTTCCGTGGCGCTCAAATGTGCCGCGAACGCCCCAAAAGAATTAGCTGTCTAGCGAACCAGCAAACGGGCAAAGAGTCGAACATCGAGCTCATCCCTACCTGACAGGAAGCCTGTTTGATGGGGTTTAAAGATAGAATGACACTGGAAAGTTGGCAGGCTAAACTTTTTACGTCACCGGGTGGCCCCGCCCTTGCCTATATAACAGCTGTCACAGCCAAGAGACAGCAGTCGGCGGGACGCCTCTGATCGAGGCGGAGCTTTTTTTCTTTTCTATTTTTCGGGTACGTCGGGCGCCGTGATTGTAGATGGATGGACATCGCAGGACATTTTTTTTTTTGATAAAGGAATTGTCAAAAACTGTCTCCTGTCGTTTTTACTTTTTTGACACTTTTTTGGTAAATGGGTAGGTACCCCATACCTATTCACATGGGGGGGTGGGATTTGGGGGGCTTCAAGATTCCGATAAGCCCCCACCAGCAGACCCCCCACAACCACCAGGCAAGGGTTTTGGGGGGGTCTGCGGCACACTCCCCATATTGAGGGCAAGAGGCCTGGTATGGTTCAGGAAGGGGGGCGCTCACTCGTCCCCCCCTTTCCTGGCCTGCCATGGCTGCCTGCTCGGATAAGGGTCTGGTATGGATTTTGGGGGGTACCCCATGCCATTTTTTTTTATTTTGGTGCGTGGTTCCTCTTAACCACTTCAATACACTGTGTTATATATACTACACTGCCTGCACTGACTTAATATAGAGTCTACACTGAATATCTAGCGCTTCTTCTGGGCGGCGGGGGTGGCGGCTTCCCCTGTGTCCGCACCCTCCTCCTCCTTGGCGGCCGATAGGATCGCTTCTCCTCTCGGCCATTTGGGAGATGGGTCTCAGGGCCTCCTGATTGGCCTGGAGGAGAATCAGGAAGACAAAAGCGAATATTAATTTGCTATTGTGACAGAACTGGGTGGACTCAGGGCCCCAAGCCCACCCTTTTTTAAGCCAATTAGAGCCTCAGGCTCTAATTATGTGCTTCTAAAAAAAAAAAAACATTGGAATCCATGCGTCCAGCGCCCTGCATGTAGATTAGGGGGGCAGCACCCCTGCACCCTGTGTGGACGGGCCGCAACTGGGCATGCGCCTTTTCAAGTTTGCATCTTTTATAACAATTTTTTTTTTTTTTTTAAGTAATTTTTAGAATCTGGTACCTTGTAGTCCCATGTTTTGTACAACATGGTTATGATACATCAAACATATATCACAACATATTCCACTTAAACCTGCTAGCTACATTCTTATTATTCTTCACATCACTTTTTGCAATTTGCAATTCTGTGACAGGCAGCAACGTTTAACAAGTAACCGTCACTGTCACCACCTAGTGGCATTTTGAAGTAAACAATCTCACCTGATGTAAATCCTTGTCAATGCATCAGGTTTCAACTGAAAATATGTTATTCCTACTGTATATCCATTGATATCACTTTTATTGATTTAAATCATTCATTGACATAAATTAGATAATCTTTGAGAATATAAGAAGTAATATTGCAGCAGGTGTTCTGACAAGAAGGAAAGCAGGCGCTAAACTGGATTTGAGAAAGCTACATATAAATGTAAGAGAGGATAGAATCTGCATATGGTTCACATCTGTGTTGTGGTGTTCTTACTAGGTGCATTCGGGTGCATTAAAAATGTGTGTTGCGGTTGCATGGTGTGGTGCGTTGTGGTGTCCCCGACACAATATTGCAGTAGCATGCAAAGCAACCACACTGCAGCACAATACAATTCACATGCCTTATGTTGTGTTGCACTGCCTAAAAAATAAAAAAAAAGATCTGGGTACCTTCCCCTGTTATGTCTTTCCTCAAAACTCAATAAAATCTTTTTGGATGGTCTGTAACAGCTTTAGCAGCGTTTTTTTGAACTTGCCAGCATTTAAAGTTGCTGTAATGGGCTATACCCTTGATTAAAGTTGGAATTAGTCAGTCTGTCCAGCACTTAGACTGCATTCACACCTGAGTGTTTTGTAGCTTGAAGCTTGAAGCTCAAAAACGCTGGAGTAAAAAAAAAAAAAATCAATGATTCTCTATGGAGATGGTTCACATCTCCACTCCATGTCGCCTGAAGCCAAACGCTTGAAGCTCAAACAAGTTCTGGAGATTTTTTCTGTCGCTCAAATCGGGCAGATTTAGGCGTTTTTGGCGTGTTTCTATTCTCATAGCAATTAATGGAAACGCCATTTGCGCGTTTTTGTGCATATTCACGCGTTTTGATTAAAAATTTCAAAAATAAAGTAGTAATAATATATGAATAAATTAAATATATTAAAAACAAATACACAAATAACTAAAAATCATCATAAATAATTAAATCAAATTAATAGTATGTAATAATACATTAATAGATAATAATTAACCTTAACAAATATTAAATACATTATTATTATTATTATTAATAATAATAATACTAAATAAAAAAATAACAATAAACACCCAAACTTGAACAAATAAAAAAAATACATTAAAATTAATAATAATAAATTATTTTGTGTTAGGGTTAGGGTGTTTATTTTGTTATTATTATTTTTTAATTATTTATTGTTACTTAGTATTCATTTATTAAATTTTTTTATTTTTTATTTATTTATGCATTTATTTTATGTAGCGGGGTCTTTAAATCTAAGGGAATGTTTGAGTGGTAGTTGTACTCAAACACACTATTTGATAGGGTTCTGTTAAACCCTTTTATACTACAGGTGGGATACTGGTGCGTAGTTCCCTGTGGCCTGTTGATGGCGCTGTCATCGGAGGCTGGGGTTGAACAACTGGTATAGTGCTGTGCCTTGGATATCCCCTCTTGGCGGTGGTATGGTGGGCGCGTCGGCCTGCTGTGCATGCCGGGAGAGGATATAAAGGGGCAGACACTGCCTGTGGAGGAGGAGTTACGAGGGGAGAGTTCCCGGGGGTCCGACCCTGGGAGTGTGTGGTCCTGTTCATGGCCACCCCAGGCACCTTCAGCCCTGGGGTGGAGTTCCTGGTCCGGTACACTGGTGGATCAGTCCCAGGCACCTTTAGCCATGGGGCTGCAACTGAAGGCCTTGGGTCCAGCATCTTCGGCTGAAGCCCACAGAGGGAGGAGGAATCTCAGGGTGCTGCCTTGCGAGGAGAGCCGTATCTAGAAGAGGAGGCCGGGGAGGACCGTTCCGAGGGACTGGTGAGAGATCACAGTGAAGGAAGGGGCCCGGTAACTCCCTGGAGGGATGTCATCTTCCTGTTAGAGGCCTAATGCCAGAACCATTGTTCACCAGGTCTGTGGCAGAGACCCAAAGTTCACCAGGTCTGTGGCAGAGACCCAAAGTTCACTAGGTCTGTGGCAGAGGCCTAAAGCTCACCAGATCTGTGGCAGAGTTTGTGCAGAGACTGTGTGTGTTATCTAATGCAAGCATCATTCCGGCTGCTAGGATACACTCTAACAGGAGACTATCCGGATGAGCTGAGTCTACCTGAAGATATGGGTAGTGAATAAGTATTTGTTTGTGCCTGGACCTACTCCTCTTGCTGTCCTGTCCTTCCTCCAACCTTTCCTATTTCAATGACTATGCATAAGAGAAAAATAAACTCTGGGGAATAGAGACTTGTCTTTATTGCAGTGAAGACGGGTACCATTCTCTGGAGAACCACCTGACCATAGAGACCCAGGTACATTACACCGCTCAACCTCTTCACACAGGAGGGTACGGGCATGTGGAATGGTGTGCCTCTTTTCCTACAAGTGAGCCAAAGGTAAGGAATAGGGGGTCTGTGTGCTACATTTACATTTATTTTCTTAATTTATAATTATTCATATAATAATAAATAAAATAAAAATAAATAAAATAATAATAAATAACCCTAACCCCAACTCCTAACCCTAACCTAAACTGAACTCGAGCCCCTTACCCTAACAAAAATAAACGAATAATAATAATGAAAGAAGAAATAAAAGCTAATGGATAAGCTTAAAATCAAGTGAAACCCACCCACCTGGGTGGAGAGAAAGTGATGCTAGCCCAAAATATTATTAATTTGAAAAATTGCTCCCAAGGGCCGGCAGCTAGAAACAAAATTGGACTGAATAGAATATATCAAAAAAAGTTCTTTATTACGTACAAATATATGAAAACAACGCATGAATTAAAAACTGCATGAGCTCTGGTATGCATAGTATCCAAACATGAGATGTCAATGTAGCGACCTCACCCCTCTCACCCCTTCTCATTCTCGGCTTGTCTGTCTCTGTCTAGGGGTGTTAGTACCGGGGGGAGGGATGAGATACACCACGGCCCATATCCTCCATAGTGATGAGGTAAAGGCCAGAAAGATCGGGCTTTGTGTAGGTGTCCTAGAGTCAAGTCCTGTACTTCGTCCTTGACTCCCCATTGCTCCTAGTAACCAGAGTTCCACACACTGAATAGGTCCAACATAGTTTTATTCTTCTCAGCGAATAAACATACAGCACAGTCAAGTTGGGACCTTTGCAACAGATGGGAGTAGGTCGAGGCACAAACCTTCCAGATAGAGCTAACCACTGTGGTGTCACCAGCAGGGATGAGCCGAACACCCCCCTGTTCGGTTCGCACCAGAACCTGCGAACAGACAAAATGTTCGTGTAAACTTTAGAACCCTATTAAATACAATGGACTCGAACGTTCGAAATCTAAAGTGTTAATTATAAAGGCTAATATGCAAGTTATTGTCCTAAAAAGTGTTTGGGGGCCCGGGTCCTGCCCCATGGGACATGTATCAATGCAAAAAGAAGTTTTAAAAACGGCCGTTTTTTCGGGAGCAGTGATTTTAATAATGCTTAAAATGAAAAAATAAAAGTGAAATATTCCTTTAAATTTCGTACCTGGGGGGTGTGTATGATATGCATGTGAAGTGGCGCATGTTTCCCGTGCTTAGAACTGTCCCTGCAAAAAATGTCATTTTTGAAAGAAAAAAATGCATTTAAAACTGACTCGCGGCTATTAATGAATTGTCGGCTCCCGGCAATACATACAAAAGTCATTGATAAAAAAAAAAAAAAAAGCGTGGGGGTTCCCCAGAATTCAATTACCAGGCCCTTCAGGTCTGGAATGGATATTAAGGGGAACCCCGCCGCAAATTTAAAAAAAAATTGACGTGGGGTTCCCCCAAATATCCATTCCAGGCCCTTCAGATCTGGCATGGATTTTAAGGGGAACTCCACCCCAAATTTTAAAAAAAAGTCCCCCTAAAAATCCATACCAGACCCCTTATCCGAGCACGCAACCTGGCCAGCCGCAGGGGAAAAGGGGGGGACGAGAGAGCGGCCCCCCCTCCCTCCTGAACCGTACCAAGCCACATGCCCTCAACATGGGGAGGATGTCCCCATGTTGATGGGGACAAGGGCCTCATCCCCACAACCCTTGCCCGGTGGTTGTGGGCAGGGCCGGCCCTACCATGGGACCAGATGGTACCATTGTACCAGGCGGCACTTTTTGGGGGGCGGCAAAGCTGTGAGCAGAAAAATCTATCCACAAAATGTAGCTGTAAAACTTGTATGCCCCTGTTGCCTGCCTAATTTAAGGATTATGCGCTCCTGCTCACTGCTCTGCGGCAGAAGATGCACCCCTTTCTAGGCTCCCTTCTTGAGTTCCTATGAGTCTCCCCCCCCCCCCCCCTGGATCGGAGCTGGTACAGTCCCAGCGAAAGTGCATGTGGGCGGAGCAGAAAGAGAACCTCACACTGCAGCATCGATCTTTGGTTCCCGCCCAGCACACAGCAAAGCGCTCCTCCTCCAGAGCAGAGTGAAGATGTGTAAATCACGGATGACAGTCTGGATCCTCTTCTACTGTGAGTCCCGACTGCTCTGCATTCCATATACTGTGATTATAAACGTGCCCTGCACTTTTCACTGCAGGTTTATTGAAAGTAAAATTCTTAAACAGGTTAGGAATTAGTGTGACATTTCAGGTGCTACATTATATGTAATCCACATACACATTATATCTTCTAAAAAGAATGATTTTTTAATAAAATATAATGTGTATGTGGATTACATATATGTAGCACCTGAAATGTCACACTAATCCCTAACCTGTTCAAGAATATAACATTACACAGCAAAGGGTGTGATTTCTTATCCCAGCCCAACTTCAAGAAAGTCCACTCTTGCAGTGTGGGGGAGGGGGGAGAAGGGGGGTACTGTATAGTCTTTTTGTACTTGATTCTATGCTTCAGCCAGCTCCAGTGCTCTCCTCCTCCTCCCTATCACATATAGAGGAAGATTAACCCTGTATGGTCTAAATTGGAGGCTGGAGTGTGACCATTGTCACTCCTAACTGACACAGGAGCTGCAGGGGACCAGTAACAGAACTGCAGAGAGCCCGCTGAAGCAAAGTACAAGGTAAAACTGAATACACAGCAAAGAATTCATTGGGTTCAGCAGGGGCTGAATTTTTGATCGATGTGTATAGTGCACTTTAATATTACTTTGCACTGTGTGTTTGATTTGCAGCACTGGGAGTTTGGTAGTAACTCCAAAACCAAATTGTGTACAAATGAACCATAAGAATTTGACTAGAGTTATTTGAATATTTGGGAGTTATTCACATTATATGTTATAGTATTTTACATTTTTTATTTACAGTTCCCTCACAAAATGTTTTTGCAGCACAGGGATTTTGGTCCCACATGTGATATGTAATTGAATATTTGAGTTGTTCGCATTATATGTTTTGGGATTCGCCCCTTCATAATTTTGTTTGCAGCACTGGTATTTTGGTTTCATATTCATGTGCTATATATTTCACTTGGTCAGATTTGATAATGACACATACACTAAATTTGATATAATTTATAGGGGCTACTGCTATGCACTAGGGTGTATATACTCCTGGTCTCTGTACTCTGCAGTTTACTGCTCTTGACTTCTGCACATTGTATATTACTGTACATACTCTACCTCTGAACACTGTACACACTGCTCCTGATCCTTGTACTTTGTAATCTATCCAATTCTGACCTCTGCACTATATATATATATATATATATATATATATATATATATAATATATATATAATGTATTTGTGTGTGTGTAAGATAATTGGTCATGGGGGGGGCGCAGCTTGGCATGTTCGCCCTGGGTGCTGGTTGACTTTGTCCCGGCACTGCCCCCTGCACTGTGAGGCAAATTGCCCGCTCCACTCCCCGCTGCACTTCAAGCATTTTTATTATTAACTTTTTTACTAGTAATGGCAGTGATCTACGACATTGCGGTGGACAGGTTCGGACACTTTTACACATATTTGGGATCATTGACATCTATACAGCGATCTGTGCTATAAAACTGCACTGATTACTGTGTAAATGTCACTGTCTGGAAAGGGGTTAAATGGGGAGGTGTTTCTAACTGGGGGGGATGGGACTGACTGGAGGAGGAGAGAGATCTCTGTTCCTAATCACTAGGAACAGCAGATCTGTCTCTCCTCCCCTGTCAGAATGGGGATCTGTCTGTTTACATTGACAGATCCCCGTTCTGGCTCTCTGTGGAGCGATCGTGGGTGGCATCGCGGCCGCCGGCCAAGCACAGGTCCTTTTATACTCCAATATACATGTATAGAGCCATGACAGGTCCTCTTTATACTTCTATATACCTGTATAGAGCCATGACAGGTCCTCTTTATACTCCTACATACATGTATAGAGCCATGACAGGTCCTCTTTATACTCCTACATACATGTATAGAGCCATGACAGGTCCTCTTTATACTCCTACATACATGTATAGAGCCATGTAAGGTCCTTATTATACTTCTATATACACGTATAATGCCATGACTGGTCCTCTTTACACTCCTATACATGTATAGAGCCATGACAGGTCCACTTTATACTCTTATATACATGTATAGAGCCATAACAGGTCCTCTTTACACTCTTATATACATGTATAGAGCCATGACAGGTCCACTTTAGTTATCATAATATAAAATAATGGATGTGGGGGCATTTTGGTGGGCGTGATTTTTTTTTTTGGGGGGGGGGGGGCAGCATTTCATTTTTGGTACCAGGCAGCACAATGTCTTGGGCCGACACTGATTGTGGGGGTCTGCGGGCGGGGGGCTTATCGGAATCTGGAAGACCCCTTTAACAAAGGGGACCCCCAGATCCCGGCCCCCCCTATGTGAATTGGTAAGGGGTACATTGTACCCCTACCATTTCACGAAGAAAGCGTAAAAAAATGTTGAAAAAAACACACAAACACCTTGAAAAAGTCCTTTATTTAAAAAAAAACAAAAAAAACATTCCAGCGATGAAATCCAGTGTCCCGCGGCGATCCCGATGTCCAGCGCTGTCCTTCATTGGTTGTGCCTGAGCGGACCTGATGGGGAACTCCCTCTCAGTATTTTAAATGTATAGACCCGCCCCTTCTAAAGTTCCCCATCAGGTCCGCTCAGCGGACGAGATGCGGAACATGAGAAGGGGCGGGTCTATACATGTATTACCAAAGTGAGAGCAGTCCCCCATCAGGTCCGCCCCCTCGGTATGTCGGACCCGCCTACGTCATTGGCTTGAGCGGGGAACTTCCTTCACTATGTAAATTTAAATTACACAGTGAAGGAAGTTCCCCGCTCAAGCCAATGACGTAGGCGGGTCCGACATACCGAGGGGGCGGACCTGATGGGGAACTGCTCTCACTTTGGTAATACATGTATAGACCCGCCCCTTCTCATGTTCCGCATCTGGTCCGCTGAGCGGACCTGATGGGGAACTTTAGAAGGGGCGGGTCTATACATTTAAAATACTGAGAGGGAGTTCCCCATCAGGTCCGCTCAGGCAAAACCAATGAAGGACAGCGCTGGACATCGGGATTGCCGCGGGACACTGGATTTCACCGCTGGAATGTTTTTTTTTTTTTTTTTTTAATAAAGGACTTTTTCAAGGTGTTTGTGTGTGTAGCGGGGTCCTCAAATTGATGGGATACACCTGGGGAATAGTGTGACCCAGGTGTATAATTGTGTTAGGGTTCAGACCCCTTTTTGTTTCGTGGAGGATTGGAGGATGTAGTATTCTCCTTTGCCTGTGGGTGGCGGGGTACCCACAGGCTTCAGGTAGAATCATCTCCTGCAGTGCTCCCTGTTTTGTCCCTTCCCGGAGATGGTATGGCTGGGGCGGGGAACCCGCCGGGCCGTTGATGGGAGGAGATAAAAGGGGGAGACGCCCTTACCACGAGGTCTTTGCGGAGAAGGAGGTCCTCGGAGGAGGAGGGTTGCGGTCCGCACCCAGGCCCCTCAGGCCTGGGTGCTGGAGATCCAGGAGTCTGGTCCAGGTGCTCATGGCCTGGTCCGGAGTCATGTTGGCGTCCATCCCAGGCACCTTTAGCCTGGGGTGAGGTACTATCGAGGAGGCCTGGGGCCCAGTACCTTCGACTGGGTCCCGCTAGGGTGGACTGTCCGAGGGTCCCTGAGCGGAGGGACTCGTATCTGAGGTGAGGAGGCCAGAGAGGTTACCCACTGGAGACCCGGAGCAGCACCAACCCGGTGACAGTGGGCCTCTGGGAACTCTCTTGGGAGGACACATCCCCCTGATAGGGGCCACAGCGTATCGAAGAGGGCTCCATTGCTGTTCATAGGGGTTGCTGGAAGAGACCCCATCTTTCCTGTTCTGTAACAGCCGGATTGGCTTAGGCGCCGCTGGTCATAGTACAGTGGCATAGAACTTAAACTTTAGGAAGTGCCTCGATCTGCTCGCCCCACCGTTGGCAAGGTTATAGGTCCCAACCAGTTTGCTGCAAAAGAACTGTTTATTGTGCTTTGCGTATTGGAGTGTCAAATAAACAAGTGTTGGACCTTTCTCCGGTGTGTGAACTCCAGTTACTGGAAGCAAAGGGGAGGCTGGTGAGCTCGCAATTACAGACTCAGTGCATTCACAGAACACACCGGCCCGAGGAAACATCAGTAAGTGGCCTTCACCTCCCTACTACAATGGGGAGGACATGGGCCGTGGCGCATCTCACTCTCACAACCCAGGAACCCCTAGACATGAGTTGGTGTGTAACCGATAAAGATGGAGGGAGAGTGAGGCCGCTACACGTGGGGGCTCGTGAGTCCGGGATAGAGTGTGTTCTAGAGATGGACTTGAGAATGTCTACATTTGAACTTTGCTGCCCAGAGGAGTTCCGAGCAGATCGGCCATATTACTGGCCAAAGTGCGTCCCTGCTCGGAGTTGTGGAAATGACCCTAACACGGGAAAGGCCCATGCGGAGGAGCGGAAAAAGGGAGAGGTCCAGCCGTGTGACGTACTGCACGTGGGGACTGTTAACGCACTGCGCCACGAGGCACCCCATGGCGACATCGTTCGTGGGCGGAGTCAAGAGGAAGCCCGCGAAAATGTACAGCTCATGGGAGGAGTCTGGCCAAGTGTGGGGATACACGTGGAGACTCCGGCGCGGGGTCAGTGCATGATGGAGCAGCAGATAGTCGGGATGACCTCAAGTGCCCCGTGGATTATGGTTCCTCACCCCACGAGAATGACTTCCTTTGCTGCCCCCATCACAGACACGGGGATAAGACTTAGGCCCCGAGGGCGGTTGGCTCTGTACACTTGCAGAGACACGGAGGCCCTCAGTGTGATCTGTCCCGGCTGCTCGGGACTGGTGGTCACCCTGAAGCCATTCGGGCGATGTGAGGAGTGCAGAGAATTCCTTTTTGAGGTCGAGTCGTCCACAGCAAGGCCCCGGGCCCTTCGCCTCAACCACCTCACGGGTACCGCTACTCCGGAAGGGGAGATCAAGGCCTTTGTCGAGGTTCCCGTGTGCTGACCAGGGCGATGGACTGCCCAACAGAGAAAAATCCGAGGATGCTGCCTCGGTCGCCACAAGTTCTCTGCTCCCACCCCCGAAGAGGAAAGTTGGCCTAGTACAGGCATCCTATGGACGTGGTCGAGCTTCACCCCACTGCTTGCCTGGCCTGGATGGCGCCGGTCGAGAAGGAAGTCCCGGACATCCCAGTCCTCTACAAGGGTCAGGTGAGCCAGGGGCTGGGACTGTGGTGGTGGTTGGAGGTGTCGGGGGCCCATTGAAGGTGGAGCCCCCCAGGGAGGATGATTCTGTGTCCACCGGAAGATATCTGCCTGCGGAGATGTATGACACCTCCGACCTAGAGTCGCTGTCTGACTGCGGAGATGATGGCGAGATAGACGAACTGTTCAGCCGCAAGGGCTGGGATAGAATGCCACTTCTTGCTTCCCGTGCGGTACGGGATTCACCTATGTACACAGGAGACAGCACACCTCGGGTGGAAGACCCGCAGCCTACGAGGGAACCTACCCCTCCACCGGTGTCCTCATCTACTGTTACCTCACCTGCTTTGGTTGTGGGGACACCCCGCGCTTCTCTGAGAGCGCCGAAAGTCAGTTTCAGGGAGCTGGTAAAGGCACCTCGGCATCCGGAAGCTATTGTGCTGCCTGGAACTGGAGAGAAAGCCACTATGCCACCTTTGGCCCGCTTGCAGAGACTGTTTTGCCACAAAGTAGCTCGGGAATATGGGTGGGAGTACCCGTATCTGCCCCGGGACTTGCTATTTGAGGTGGAAGTCTGGAGAGCAAGATGGTATGACGAGTTTGTGTGGGACAAGTTGAAGGTGCCTCATGCTCGCAGGCACCTGGAATGTGTGCCGGCAGTGTCTAAGAGGTTTGAGGACTGCAGAGCTGAATGGAAATTGGGGCGCCATATCCATGCTGACAAGATAGTCATTTGCAGAAGAGAAGGAGAAGATGTCGAGTATTCGATAGAGGCATTTGACAAACACCTGAAACCCCTGTATCTGCCGGATCCAAAGTTTTACTTATAGGAGAAAAGAACTCCTGTTTATTTCCTTTGTGCACTTGAACTTTCTGAAAAGAGCCATTCCCAGACACCCAGGACTGTGCCCAGATTTTGTTTTTATTTGGGCTTTTCTTTTTCTCATTGGAGACTTGGGGCTGTTGTGTTTTTTTTGTGTTTCCCCTTTTCTTCATGTGCCAAAGGCAAGGACATTTGGGAATAGTGGCAGAGTAGGGAAAAGCTGGAAGAACGAAGACTCGTTGAGTGTCATGACCGCGGCGTTGTCACTAGGTGGCAGTGTTGCGCAACAAATGTTTGAAAATGTTTCACACACACATCACCTTGCTTGTTGGAGTGAGTGGGTCTCTCGGCTGACGGGCCCACTCATGCCAAATGACACGAAATTATGTTAGGATGTTGTTTTTTTTCTTTCCCCTGCAGGAGGATCGTCAATCAAGATCATTGAGAGTGGGTGGCTCTTAGACAGTGTGGGAGAGGGGTTGTGATTATGCAGATGTTTAAAGTGTTTTATGACATAAGTTGTTTTATATGTTCCCCATTCCCTGAGCAGGTCTTGGCACTTGGGAAAAATTTAGAGGAACTGCCTCAGGGGTTTCACTCCATGTCACCACTTTATGGGAGGCATGGGTGTGCACCTGACGCTGGGGACCAGCGTCCAATCACAGGGGGGAATGTGTAGCGGGGTCCTCAAATTGATGGGATACACCTGGGGAATAGTGTGACCCAGGTGTATAATTGTGTTAGGGTTCAGACCCCTTTTTGTTTCGTGGAGGATTGGAGGATGTAGTATTCTCCTTTGCCTGTGGGTGGCGGGGTACCCACAGGCTTCAGGTAGAATCATCTCCTGCAGTGCTCCCTGTTTTGTCCCTTCCCGGAGATGGTATGGCTGGGGCGGGGAACCCGCCGGGCTGTTGATGGGAGGAGATAAAAGGGGGAGACGCCCTTACCACGAGGTCTTTGCGGAGAAGGAGGTCCTCGGAGGAGGAGGGTTGCGGTCCGCACCCAGGCCCCTCAGGCCTGGGTGCTGGAGATCCAGGAGTCTGGTCCAGGTGCTCATGGCCTGGTCCGGAGTCATGTTGGCGTCCATCCCAGGCACCTTTAGCCTGGGGTGAGGTACTATCGAGGAGGCCTGGGGCCCAGTACCTTCGACTGGGTCCCGCTAGGGTGGACTGTCCGAGGGTCCCTGAGCGGAGGGACTCGTATCTGAGGTGAGGAGGCCAGAGAGGTTACCCACTGGAGACCCGGAGCAGCACCAACCCGGTGACAGTGGGCCTCTGGGAACTCTCTTGGGAGGACACATCCCCCTGATAGGGGCCACAGCGTATCGAAGAGGGCTCCATTGCTGTTCATAGGGGTTGCTGGAAGAGACCCCATCTTTCCTGTTCTGTAACAGCCGGATTGGCTTAGGTGCCGCTGGTCATAGTACAGTGGCATAGAACTTAAACTTTAGGAAGTGCCTCGATCTGCTCGCCCCACCGTTGGCAAGGTTATAGGTCCCAACCAGTTTGCTGCAAAAGAACTGTTTATTGTGCTTTGCGTATTGGAGTGTCAAATAAACAAGTGTTGGACCTTTCTCCGGTGTGTGAACTCCAGTTACTGGAAGCAAAGGGGAGGCTGGTGAGCTTGCAATTACAGACTCAGTGCATTCACAGAACACACCGGCCCGAGGAAACATCAGTAAGTGGCCTTCACCTCCCTACTACAATGGGGAGGACATGGGCCGTGGCGCATCTCACTCTCACAACCCAGGAACCCCTAGACATGAGTTGGTGTGTAACCGATAAAGATGGAGGGAGAGTGAGGCCGCTACATGTGTTTTTTTAAACATTTTTTTACGCTTTCTTCGTGAAATGGTAGGGGTACAATGTACCCCTTACCAATTCACATAGGGGGGGGCCGGGATCTGGGGGTCCCCTTTGTTAAAGGAGTCTTCCAGATTCTGATAAGCCCCCCGCCCGCAGACCCCCACAACCACCGGGCAAGGGTTGTGGGGATGAGGCCCTTGTTCCCATCAACATGGGGACATCCTCCCCATGTTGAGGGCATGTGGCTTGGTACGGTTCAGGAGGGAGGGGGGGTCGCTCTCTCGTCCCCCCCCCTTTTCCCCTGTGGCCGGCCAGGTTGCGTGCTCGGATAAGGGGTCTGGTATGGATTTTTAGGGGGACTCCACGCCATTTTTTTTAAATTTGGGGTGGAGTTCCCCTTAAAATCCATGCCAGATCTGAAGGGCCTGGAATGGATATTTGGGGGAACCCCACGTCAATTTTTTTTTTTAATTTGCGGCGGGGTTCCCCTTAATATCCATTCCAGACCTGAAGGGCCTGGTAATTGAATTCTGGGGAACCCCCACGCTTTTTTTTTTTTTTTTATCAATGACTTTTGTATGTATTGCCGGGAGCCGACAATTCATTAATAGCCGCGAGTCAGTTTTTCTTTCAAAAATGACATTTTTTGCAGGGACAGTTCTAAGCACGGGAAACATGCGCCACTTCACATGCATATCATACACACCCCCCAGGTACGAAATTTAAAGGAATATTTCACTTTTATTTTTTCATTTTAAGCATTATTAAAATCACTGCTCCCGAAAAAACGGCCGTTTTTAAAACTTCTTTTTGCATTGATACATGTCCCCTGGGGCAGGACCCGGGTCCCCAAACACTTTTTAGGACAATAACTTGCATATAAGCCTTTATAATTAGCACTTTAGATTTCTCCCATAGATTTTTCGAATTTGCCGCGAACACCCCAATTTGTTCGCTGTTCGGCGAACGGGCGAACAGGCAATGTTCGAGTCGAACATGAGTTCGACTCGAACTCGAAGCTCATCCCTAGTCACCAGTGGCGAATAGTCACTGCCACTGACTATGTGAAATAGAACATGAAATACCTTCGCTAGCACGGCCCCTGTCAGGGGAAGGATATCCGTCCAAGGGAGTCACCGGAGGCCTCTCTGTCACCAGCGATGCTGCGCCGGATTCTCCAGAGAAGTTCTGCTCACCAGCCCTCACGAACTCAGATACGGGCACCCAAGGAGTTAGGGCCCCCTCGGATTCCTCCACCCTCGCGGAACTCAGTCAAAGGTACTGAGCCCCAGGCATCCGCCATAGTACCTCACCCCAGGCTAAAGGTGCCTTAGATGGACTCCATCTCCTGCTCCGGCCAGGTCAAGGGCACCTGGGCCCGGAACACCGGAATGCCAGCACCCAAGCTGAAGGTGCCTGGGTGCGGCCACGTCCTCCAGATTCTGGTCTCTGAACCCCGTGGTGAGGGCGTCCGCTCCATTTATCCCCTCTCCCTTTGCGTCACAGCGGGTTCCCCGCCCCGCTGTACCAGCGCCAGGGGAGGACAAAAAGGCACAGTCTTGCGGTGTGAGTTCAACTCCGGCCCCAGGCAACAACGCCACCTGTAGGCCGCAGGGAACCTAACACCACCAGAGTCCTCCAAGAACCATAAAAGGGTCTCAGATTCCCTAGCAATCAGTGCATCTGGGTTACACTACCACCCAGATGCTTCCCCTAAATTCAAATACCCGCTACATCAATAATGCAAATAGCTAAAAATAATTTCTTGACACTAAATGCTTTTGCTCACAGAAGAGCCCCCCTTCTGTGAGCCTGAGCGTGAGCAATAGCATCACAGTACAACTGTGACTGGCACTGGTTAAAAGTGTGTACATGTTCAGTGTTGGAAATTAAATAAAGCTGTGGCCTTTCCCTTTTCCAATGGTTTCTTTATGGGCGGGGGCAAGGGGTTTGTTATTATGTAGTTGGTTTTTCCTAGGCCTATGCGCATCAGCAGTCATGACATATCTACAAACATGTTAATACTGTATAGTTTGAATGGAAACTTTGCTGGTCGGTGTGCACTTTCCTCTGTCCTGCCTGTACAGACCTCTGGTTTATGCAAAATGGCACACAAAGATAACAACAGTGATTTCTTGACTGTGCTTTTACCTTTTAACCCTTTCCCGCCAAGTGTACGCATATATGCAGCCTCGGCTTTCGGGGGTTATACCGGGATCATGCCTGCAGCTGCAGGCATGATCCCAGTACCGTTGTTTAGAGTGGGTGATTGGCTATCCAGGCATGACAACTGATGCAGCTAAAAGCTACTCGGTTGTTATACCGGAGGAGCGGGAGGGGACATCCCCCCTCCCGCCGCCTCCCCCCGCTCCACGATCCGTCGCTTCCGGTGCCTTGTGCCAGTCTCCTGAATGTAAACACGGAAGCGACGTCACAACGTCACTTCCGGTTTACTCAGCTGCCAATGGCGCCGGATTTTTAAAAATATACAGTATTCAGAATCGCCGTTTTCGGCAATCTGAATACTTTGAAGTGTACAGGAGGGATTTGGGGTCTTTTAGACCCCCGATCCCTCCATAAAGAGTACCTGTCACCACATATTACTGTCACAAGGGATGTTTACATTCCTTGTGACAGCAATAAAAGTGATCAAAGAAAACGCATACGGAAGTCGCACCCGCATATGTAAACGGTGTTCAAATCACACATGTGAGGTATCGCCGCGATCGTCCGAGTGAGAGCAATAATTCATGCCCTAGACCTCCTCTGTAACTCTAACCTGGTAACCGTAAAAAAAATTACAGCGTCGCCTATGGAGATTTTTAGGTACCGTAGTTTGTCGCCATTCCACGAGTGCGTGCAATTATAAAGCATGACATGTTTGGTATCTATTTACTCGGCGTAACATCATCTTTCACATTATACAAAAAGATTGGGCTAACTTTACTTTTTCATTTTTTTTAAATTCACGAAAGTTAATTTTTCCCAAAATGTTGCGTTTAAAACACCACTGCACAAATACCGTGTAACATAAAATATTGCAACAATCGCCATTTTATTCTCTAGATTCTCTGCTAAAAAATATATATATATATATATATATATATATATATAATGTTTGGGGTTCTAAGTAATTTCCTAGCAAAAAATACAGATTTTAACTTGTAAACACCAAATGTCAGAAATAGGCTTAGTCATGAAAGGGTTAATTGCCATACATAATGTCTGACCCTCTTGTAGACAGCCAATGATGTGTAGTACATGCCATGGCAGTCATAAAGGGTAAAAACAAGCTCACCCCACCCCATACCACCCACTACTTTGTTTATACCAGCAATGGGACTGGCATACTTTTGTCGGTGTCCTCTACTCAGGATTAGGGATGAGCTTCGTGTTCGAGTCGAACATACGTTCGACTCGAACATTGGCTGTTCGATCGTTCGACGAAGATCGAACGATTTGGGCCGTTCGCGCCAAATTCGAGTGACGCGAACGGCCCACAATGCACTACGCCATCGCAGTGTCATCCAGGCGCTGTGATTGGCCAAGCATGCACTGTGACCCCGCATGCTTGGCCAATCACAGCGCCGGCAGCGAGGAGAGCAATGATTGGCCACAGGCAGGATGCCTGTGGCCAATTATTGCTGAGGGTGTTTAGTACACGCCCCACACTATAAAAGGCCGCCAGCACGGCGGCCTAGTGTAGTGTGTTCCGGAGCAGGGATAGAGTAGCATAGGCAGGGACAGTGACTGTTATTTCTTTCTTGCTTAACCTGGATTCCTTTAGTTTAGGGAAAGAGAAGGATAGGTAGGGAGAGTGTCAGTGTGTTTTGTGCTTCTGCTATAGTGTGCTTAAAAAAAACATTTATTCTAGGGACAGAAAACTCTAGGTAGGGACAGTGTCAGTTTCTTTCACTCTGCAAGTCCTTGTTTCCAGGGACCTGTAAGGACAGTGAGTTAATTGTCCTTGTGCTATATTGTGCTTAAAAAAAACATTTATTCTAGGGACAGAAAACTCTAGGTAGGGACAGTGTCAGTTTCTTTCACTCTGCAAGTCCTTGTTTCCAGGGACCTGTAAGGACAGTGAGTTAATTGTCCTTGTGCTATATTGTGATTAAAAAAAACATTTATTCTAGGGACAGAAAACTCTAGGTAGGGACAGTGTCAGTTTCTTTCACTCTGCAAGTCCTTGTTTCCAGGGACCTGTAAGGACAGTGAGTTAATTTTCCTTGTGCTATATTGTGATTAAAAAAAACATTTTTTCTAGGGACAGAAAACTGTAGGTAGGGAGAGTGTTTTTTTTCTTTCACTCTGCAAGTCCTTGTTTCCAGGGACCTGTAAGGACAGTGAGTTAATTGTCCTTGTGCTATATTGTGCTTAAAAAAAACATTTATTCTAGGGACAGAAAACTCTAGGTAGGGACAGTGTCAGTTTCTTTCACTCTGCAAGTCCTTGTTTCCAGGGACCTGTAAGGACAGTGAGTTAATTTTCCTTGTGCTATATTGTGATTAAAAAAAACATTTATTCTAGGGACAGAAAACTCTAGGTAGGGACAGTGTCAGTTTCTTTCACTCTGCAAGTCCTTGTTTCCAGGGACCTGTAAGGACAGTGAGTTAATTTTCCTTGTGCTATATTGTGATTAAAAAAAACATTTATTCTAGGGACAGAAAACTCTAGGTAGGGACAGTGTCAGTTTCTTTCACTCTGCAAGTCCTTGTTTCCAGGGACCTGTAAGGACAGTGAGTTAATTTTCCTTGTGCTATATTGTGATTAAAAAAAACATTTATTCTAGGGACAGAAAACTCTAGGTAGGGACAGTGTCAGTTTCTTTCACTCTGCAAGTCCTTGTTTCCAGGGACCTGTAAGGACAGTGAGTTAATTTTCCTTGTGCTATATTGTGCTTAAAAAAAACATTTATTCTAGGGACAGAAAACTCTAGGTAGGGACAGTGTCAGTTTCTTTCACTCTGCAAGTCCTTGTTTCCAGGGACCTGTAAGGACAGTGAGTTAATTGTCCTTGTGCTATATTGTGATTAAAAAAAACATTTATTCTAGGGACAGAAAACTCTAGGTAGGGACAGTGTCAGTTTCTTTCACTCTGCAAGTCCTTGTTTCCAGGGACCTGTAAGGACAGTGAGTTAATTTTCCTTGTGCTATATTGTGATTAAAAAAAACATTTTTTCTAGGGACAGAAAACTGTAGGTAGGGAGAGTGTTTTTTTTCTTTCACTCTGCAAGTCCTTGTTTCCAGGGACCTGTAAGGACAGTGAGTTAATTGTCCTTGTGCTATATTGTGCTTAAAAAAAACATTTATTCTAGGGACAGAAAACTCTAGGTAGGGACAGTGTCAGTTTCTTTCACTCTGCAAGTCCTTGTTTCCAGGGACCTGTAAGGACAGTGAGTTAATTTTCCTTGTGCTATATTGTGATTAAAAAAAACATTTATTCTAGGGACAGAAAACTCTAGGTAGGGACAGTGTCAGTTTCTTTCACTCTGCAAGTCCTTGTTTCCAGGGACCTGTAAGGACAGTGAGTTAATTTTCCTTGTGCTATATTGTGATTAAAAAAAACATTTTTTCTAGGGACAGAAAACTGTAGGTAGGGAGAGTGTTTTTTTTCTTTCACTCTGCAAGTCCTTGTTTCCAGGGACCTGTAAGGACAGTGAGTTAATTGTCCTTGTGCTATATTGTGCTTAAAAAAAACATTTATTCTAGGGACAGAAAACTCTAGGTAGGGACAGTGTCAGTTTCTTTCACTCTGCAAGTCCTTGTTTCCAGGGACCTGTAAGGACAGTGAGTTAATTTTCCTTGTGCTATATTGTGATTAAAAAAAACATTTATTCTAGGGACAGAAAACTCTAGGTAGGGACAGTGTCAGTTTCTTTCACTCTGCAAGTCCTTGTTTCCAGGGACCTGTAAGGACAGTGAGTTAATTTTCCTTGTGCTATATTGTGATTAAAAAAAACATTTATTCTAGGGACAGAAAACTCTAGGTAGGGACAGTGTCAGTTTCTTTCACTCTGCAAGTCCTTGTTTCCAGGGACCTGTAAGGACAGTGAGTTAATTTTCCTTGTGCTATATTGTGATTAAAAAAAACATTTTTTCTAGGGACAGAAAACTCTAGGTAGGGACAGTGTCAGTTTCTTTCACTCTGCAAGTCCTTGTTTCCAGGGACCTGTAAGGACAGTGAGTTAATTTTCCTTGTGCTATATTGTGATTAAAAAAAACATTTTTTCTAGGGACAGAAAACTGTAGGTAGGGAGAGTGTTTTTTTTCTTTCACTCTGCAAGTCCTTGTTTCCAGGGACCTGTAAGGACAGTGAGTTAATTTTCCTTGTGCTATATTGTGATTAAAAAAAACATTTTTTCTAGGGACAGAAAACTGTAGGTAGGGAGAGTGTTTTTTTTCTTTCACTCTGCAAGTCCTTGTTTCCAGGGACCTGTAAGGACAGTGAGTTAATTTTCCTTGTGCTATATTGTGATTAAAAAAAACATTTATTCTAGGGACAGAAAACTCTAGGTAGGGACAGTGTCAGTTTCTTTCACTCTGCAAGTCCTTGTTTCCAGGGACCTGTAAGGACAGTGAGTTAATTTTCCTTGTGCTATATTGTGATTAAAAAAAACATTTATTCTAGGGACAGAAAACTCTAGGTAGGGACAGTGTCAGTTTCTTTCACTCTGCAAGTCCTTGTTTCCAGGGACCTGTAAGGACAGTGAGTTAATTTTCCTTGTGCTATATTGTGATTAAAAAAAACATTTATTCTAGGGACAGAAAACTCTAGGTAGGGACAGTGTCAGTTTCTTTCACTCTGCAAGTCCTTGTTTCCAGGGACCTGTAAGGACAGTGAGTTAATTTTCCTTGTGCTATATTGTGATTAAAAAAAACATTTTTTCTAGGGACAGAAAACTGTAGGTAGGGAGAGTGTTTTTTTTCTTTCACTCTGCAAGTCCTTGTTTCCAGGGACCTGTAAGGACAGTGAGTTAATTGTCCTTGTGCTATATTGTGCTTAAAAAAAACATTTATTCTAGGGACAGAAAACTCTAGGTAGGGACAGTGTCAGTTTCTTTCACTCTGCAAGTCCTTGTTTCCAGGGACCTGTAAGGACAGTGAGTTAATTTTCCTTGTGCTATATTGTGATTAAAAAAAACATTTATTCTAGGGACAGAAAACTCTAGGTAGGGACAGTGTCAGTTTCTTTCACTCTGCAAGTCCTTGTTTCCAGGGACCTGTAAGGACAGTGAGTTAATTTTCCTTGTGCTATATTGTGATTAAAAAAAACATTTTTTCTAGGGACAGAAAACTGTAGGTAGGGAGAGTGTTTTTTTTCTTTCACTCTGCAAGTCCTTGTTTCCAGGGACCTGTAAGGACAGTGAGTTAATTGTCCTTGTGCTATATTGTGCTTAAAAAAAACATTTATTCTAGGGACAGAAAACTCTAGGTAGGGACAGTGTCAGTTTCTTTCACTCTGCAAGTCCTTGTTTCCAGGGACCTGTAAGGACAGTGAGTTAATTGTCCTTGTGCTATATTGTGATTAAAAAAAACATTTATTCTAGGGACAGAAAACTCTAGGTAGGGACAGTGTCAGTTTCTTTCACTCTGCAAGTCCTTGTTTCCAGGGACCTGTAAGGACATTGAGTGAATTGTCCTTGTGCTATATTGTGCTTAAAAAAAACATTTATTCTAGGGACAGATAACTCTAGGTAGGGACAGTGTCAGTTTCTTTCACTGTGAAAGTCCTTGTTTCAAGGGACAGAGAAGGACACCTGAAGGTAGCCCTTATTGCTTTTTTCCCATCTCCCTGCAGGCCATCTATTAGAATGTCTGGAAGGCAAACAAGGAGAGGCAGACAGTCAGGAGGCAATAAAAGAGGGCAAGCAGGCTCTGTGTCTGGGGGCAACAGTGCTGGTCGTGGACGCGGTGCATTGTCATCAGCACATGGCCATGGGACACGCTTGTCCTTCTTTTCGGCAGCTGGACATGTTGAGCCACATCATGCCGAAGACTTGGTAGAGTGGATGACCAAGCCCTCCTCCTCCTCCTCATCCTCTCTCACCCAGGCTCAGGGTACTGGAAAAGCAGCTGCCAAAGCGTCGTCTTCCCTGGTATCAATGTCAGACAAATCATCAGTCACTCCTTCCCTAGACCCACCATGTCCTCCTCCTGAGGAGTCCCCCGAACTGTTTCAGCACAGTGTTGGGTACATGCTCCAGGAGGATGCCCAGCGTTTCGAAGGGTCTGATGATGAAACCCAGCTAGAGGAAGGCAGTAGCGTGAGAGCAGACAGAGGGGATGCTCAAGAAGGACACCAATCTGGCAGTCATGTTCCAGCAGCTGCAGCATACTGCCAGATTGGCTCCAGTGATGAGGAGGGAGGGGATGATGAGGTCAATGACTCCACGTGGGTGCCTAATAGGAGAGAGGAGGAGGAGGAGGATGAGGAGGAGGCACATCTCCAACGAGGCAGGATGCCCTTTGGTGGCCAGCGTAAGGGCAGTACACCGACGGAATCACACCGCAGAGCTCCGCCTGTGCAGGGCGCTGCCTCTGCCCGTCATTCAAAAAGTTCTTTGGTGTGGGCCTTTTTTGAGGCTAGTGCATCAGATCGCACAGCTGCTGTTTGCAACATATGTCTCAAGCGTATATCGCGTGGCCAAAACATCAGCCGCTTGGGTACCACATGCCTGACCAGACATATGTTGACCTGCCATGCAGCTCGTTGGCAAGCCTACCTCAAAGACCCACACCAAAGAACAAAGCGGACCTCTCCTTGCACCGCATCAGCTGGGATCTCCAACCCCACTATAACTTCAGTCCTCTCTGAAACATGCACTGAGAGGAATGAAGGTGTAGAATTAGGTGTGTCACAGCCAAGTACTTGCGCCCACTCTGCTAGCAGTACACCGACGTCCGATTCTAGCAGGCAAATTTCCCTGCCCCAGCTGCTGGACCGTCGAAAGAAGTTCACTCCCAGCCATCCACATGGCCAGCGGTTGAATGCTAGCTTGGCTAAATTGCTAGCGCTTCAACTGCTGCCTTTTCAGTTGGTAGACTCGGCCCCCTTCCGTGAGTTTGTGCAATGTGCGGTTCCTCAGTGGCAGGTTCCCAAACGCCACTTTTTCTCACGGAAGGCTATTCCGGCTCTCTACCGGCATGTGGAAGGCAATGTCTTGGCCTCGCTGGACAGGGCGGTCAGCGGTAAGGTGCATATTACCGCTGACTCATGGTCCAGCAGGCATGGACAGGGACGTTACCTTTCTTTCACGGCCCATTGGGTCACTCTTTTGGCAGCTGGGAAGGATTCAGGACAAGGTGCAGTAGTGTTGGAGGTTGTCCCACCGCCACGCCTCCAAAATGCTACTACTGGTTGTGACACACCTCTCTCCTCCACCCCCTCCTCTTCTTCTTCCTCCATGGCCTCTTCCTGTGGTTTGTCCTATGAACCAGCGGTGCTCCGTAGCCGTTCACGGGGCTACGCAAGTACGCAGGCAAAAAGATGCCATGCCGTGCTTGCGCTGGTGTGTTTGGGGGACAGAAGCCACACTGGGGCAGAGGTCCTGTCTGCTCTGCAGGGCCAGGCCGAGAGGTGGTTGACGCCACGCCAGCTTAAGCCAGGAATGGTGGTTTGCGACAATGGCACCAACCTCCTCTCCGCCCTCCGACAGGGACAAC
This sequence comes from Rana muscosa, assembly GCA_029206835.1. Lineage (NCBI taxonomy): Eukaryota > Metazoa > Chordata > Amphibia > Anura > Ranidae > Rana > Rana muscosa. Next base: position 117,552,915 of record JARGYO010005626.1, read on the forward strand.
TGACCCATGTGCCCTGTGTGGCTCACGTCCTTAACCTGGTGGTGCAGCGCTTCTTGGGCAGGTACCCGGGCTTACAGGATGTCCTGAGGCAGGCCAGGAAAGTCTGTGTGCATTTCCGCAGATCTTATAATGCCAGTGCTCGCCTGGCTGAGCTGCAAAAGGAGTTGAACCTGCCCAAGAACCGCCTTATATGTGACATGCCCACCAGGTGGAACTCAACGTTGGCCATGCTGCAGCGGCTGCACACGCAGCAGAGGGCCATCAATGAGTACCTGTGCGACTACGGCACCAGGACAGGGTCAGGGGAGCTTGGTTTTTTTTCTCCACGCCAGTGGGGCATGATCAGGGATGCATGCACTGTCCTGGCACCATTTGAGGAGGCCACGAGGATGGTGAGCAGTGACAGTGCATGCATCAGTGACACTGTACCTCTTGTCCACCTGTTGGAGCACACGCTGCGTGGAATAATGGACAGGGCACTTGAGGCAGAACAGAGGCAGGAAGAGGAGGACTTCCTTGCCTCTCAAGGCCCCCTTTACCCAGACAGTGTTCCTTCTGTCCCACCCATCGCACAGGAAGAGGAGGAGGAGGAGGAGGAGGAGGAGGAGGAGGATTGTGTCAGCATGGAGGTGGAGGCTGGCACTCAGCATCATCAGCAGCAGTCTTTTAGGGATGATTTACAGTCCCAAGAAACCAGTGGACTTGTACGTGGCTGGGAGGAGGTGGCTGCGGATCATGTCGTCCTTAGTGACCCAGAGGACTCCGGAGCGAATGCCTCAGCAAACCTACGCTGCATGGCCTCCCTGATCCTGCAAAGTCTGCGGAAGGATCCTCGTATTCTTCGGATCAAGGAGAGGGACCATTACTGGCTGGCCACTCTCCTTGATCCACGGTACAAGGGTAAGGTTGCGGACCTTATGTTACCGTCGCAGAGGGAGCAGAGGATGAGACAACTCCGGGAGGCCTTGCAGAAAGGTCTGTGCAACGCGTTCCCAGAGACTGGGAGGTTGCAAACTCCTGGTCCTGGACAACGAGTTGCTGAGGCTTCGGCCAGTCAAAGAAGGAGCGGTGGGGAAGGTGGCCGTCTGACCGATGCGTTCAGACAATTCTTTAGTCCGCAGCCCCAAAGTATGATCGGTTCCAGCAACCATCGCCAGCGTCTGATAAACATGGTGCAGGAATATCTAGGGGCAAGGTCAGACTTGGACACCTTCCCCACCGAAAATCCTCTGGCTTACTGGGTCTTGAGGATGGATCACTGGCCAGAGCTTGCACAGTATGCAATTGAGCTACTGGCCTGTCCTGCATCCAGCGTTCTTTCGGAACGCACATTCAGTGCTGCTGGAGGATTTGTCACGGATCACAGGGTGCGCCTGTCCACCGACTCGGTTGATCGACTGACTTTCATCAAGATGAACCAGTCTTGGATCACCACCAGCTACCACACACCTGATGCTGATATAACAGACTAATTGATTTTAAAATGTCACATCCCTTCAAGACTGATGCTGATGCTGAGTGCCTGTGCTGTTATGTTGACTGGCTATCCTCCTCCTCCGAGTCCTCAATGATACGATTGATGATGATAGCTTGGAAGATCATTTTTGTTTATGGGTGCCGCCACCAGTGCCTAACGCCCAATTTTTCAGCCCCTGTTTAACAGGGGCGTGTAATTACAATTTTTGAAGCAATACTTTGCAACAGGGCTCATTGCTGTGCTCCAAGTACAGTATCTGTGAGGAGTTGCAGTGTTGTGCCACCAGTGCCTAAGGCCCAATTTTTCAGCCCCTGTTTAACAGGGGCGTGTCATTACAATTTTTGAAGCAATACTTTGCAACAGGGCTCATTGCTGTGCTCCAAGTACAGTATCTGTGAAGGGTTGCAGTGTTGTGCCACCAGTGCCTAAGGCCCAATTTTTCAGCCCCTGTTCAACAGGGGCATGTAATTACAATTCTTGATCTAATAATTCACAGCAGGGCCCATTGCTGCACCCACCAAGAGTAACTGTCAGGGCTTACAGTGTTGTGGCACCAGCACCACCATCAAAGGCCCAATTTTTACTACCACTGTTCAACAATTATATGTAATTAAAATTCCTGATATAATAGTTGACAGCAGGGCGTTCCAGCACCAACCAAGAGTAACTGTGAGTGCTTACAGTGTTGTGCCAACACCAACAACTAAGGGGCCTATTTCTGCAGAGTATATACGGCAGGTCCCTACTTTCAAACATCCAACTTACAAACGACTCCTACTTGCAAACGCAAGAAGACAACAGGAAGTGAGAGGAAATCTACCACTAGGAAGGAAAATTCTCTCCTGTAAGAATAAATATGGGAGAAAGGTGTCTCCTCTGTACTGATGCTTTATCAGCAATCCTTGTTTCAAGAAAAACACCACATTTCAAAAACAGTTGTCATTAGGACGGAAAGTGAGGTGAAATGTTCTGAACAGGGGCACAGACAGCAAAACAAATGTTACAGGGGTGATAACCCTTACCTATGTTTTCCAAAAAGTTTAAAAATAGATTTTTGGTCTGGAGCTACACTTCAACAATGTACCTGTTCAAAATTACAAACAGATTCTACATAAGAACAAACCTACAGTCCCTGTCTTGTATGCACCGCCTGTATACGGCTGTTCAGAGTATATAGGGCCTTTTTTATTTTATGTGCGGGGTTCCCCTTAATATCCATACAAGACCCAAAGGGGCTGGTAATGGGCTGGGGTAGGGGGGGGGTCATGGGGTAGCTATGCCATTTTTCTTAAAGATTTTCATCCATATTACCGGGACCAGACATTACATTAAAGCCGCAAGCAGTTTTAAATGGCTTTTTTTTCCTTTAGAAGTGTCATTTTGTGCAGGGACAGTTCTAAACACGGGAAACACGTGGCACTTCACAGGCATACTTTAGACACCCCCCAGGTACGATATTTAAAGGAATATTTGACTTTTTTTTTTTCACTTTATGCATCATTAAAATGACTGCTCCCGGAAAACGACCGTTTTTAAAACTTATTTTTGCATTGATACATGTCCCCTGGTGCAGAACCCGGGTTCCCAAACCCTTTTTAGGACAATAACATGCATAATAGTTGTTATAATTAGCACTTTAGAATTCGAACGTTCGCATCCATTGTATTTAATAGGGTTCTAATGTTCGTTCGAACTTTCGGTCCGTTCGCGGGTTCTGGTGCGAACCGAACCCGGGGGTGTTCGGCTCATCACTACTCAGGATGCCAAACAGAGAGATGGAGGAACATGTTAACCCATCTCCTAACATCTTCATATGATCACAGAAGTGTTCAGTCCCAACAAATTGCAGGTTCATGATCAGTATAGTTCCAGTATAGTTACAGATCTGGGGGGGAAAAAGGAGGTTGGAGACACTGAGGTTGATTTACTAAAGCTGGAGAGGGCAAAATCTGGTGCAGCTGTGCATGGTAGCCAATCAGCTTTTAACTTCAGCTTGTTCAATTAAGCTTTGACAATAAAACTGGAAGCTGATTGGTTTCTACACAGAGCTGCACCAGATTTTGCACTATCCTGTTTTATTAAATCATACAAAGAACCCCCCAGTACTGTAAGGCAGGAGGGATAACTACTAAGCCACACAGGTAGTGTGTAAAGAAAAAGCCTTTGATGTCCAAAAATGAACTTTAAAGCAAGACTACACTTTGCCATTGAACATGTGTGTGCATTATGCTCTGCTTGTTTAGGGAGGCCCGGAATGAAAAGACAGAAAGAAAAAGTAATGGAGGGCCGGGCATGACAAGGTGGAGAGTAAAGGCAACACAGGGTTAAAAAAGCTGGGAAGTTTGGAGAGGGAGGAGACAGGAGTAATATGTGCTGGAGGGGAGGAGCGCTTTAAATATGAAGGTTCGGGAACGCCCAGGAACATTTTGTGAGGAGACAGTGAGGGAGAGGAAGTTTTTCCCACCCACCCTCCTTATTGTTTGGTGTTTGTCTTGTTTGTGTGTTTTCTTGTGTTTCAGGTCGAATGGATTTGGGTCGTCGTAACAGCTGTGTACTGGCGGTGTCTTTGGTCTTTGACGGTGGCATAAAACAGATGTGATGGAAGTGGTGGGGGGCTCCTCGGTGGTATGTGCCCCTCTGGTGTATTCCAGTGGAACGGTGTCTGCTGGAATACGGGTATGGTTGCACTGCGGGAAGGGATTGTCTCCGAGCTGTGACACGGCTGGAGGCCTGGTATGGTAAAATTTTGGTCCCGCAGTGTATTGGTGGAAAAAGTGTTAAAAGTTTGGGGTGCCGTCAGAGACCAACAGACTGGGAGTTAAACTGTTAAAGTTATGGAAGTGAAAGTATTATTTTATATTGGAGTTTTATCTACCGTAATTATGTTTTAATAAAAAGGCTGTTATGGCCAGTTATACTCCAACTCTGGTGTGGTCTAATTATTATAGATTGGTTAAGATAAGGGGTATGTAATTTAAGGGTGTAGAATGATATGGGTAAAGTGTTGGGAATATCTCGATTACACTGGTCATGGGACTTACCAAACATTCCAATGAATGAAAAAAAAAAAAGCTGGGAGGAGACCTGTCAAAGTCCTGTAACCTGTCTTTCTTCCAGTCATAAAGTTCTTGTTGCAGAGGTACCCAGAACTTCATGGAACACACCAAGATGAAAGCACGGCCTGCATTTTATGAATGGCACAGAAAACACGGACTGCAGTGTGCTTTGCAGTAACCAGAACCAGAAGTGCACATATGGCGGTATCTGTTATCTTCTGTAAATTGGCCCCATTTTGTTTCAAAACCCAAATGATGATTACCACTTGTTTTTTTTTTTTTTTTTTTTCACCACTGGAACGTAAGCCCTTTGCTACCTGTGCCCTGCATTCATTCATTGGCCACATTGGGGAGAAAGAACAAAGCTCACAAGGTAACCAGGAAGATTTCCTCTGATGTTCTCATTCACAGATCTGTCCCTTTGTGATCACCATTAAAGCACCTGATATTATGTAATCTCTCCCCTTCCATCCCCTGTTGTGCTCCTGTCTGTAATCAGATTAATCATAGAAAGTATCAAGTGGGGTGGGGAAGCCATGGTTTTCCTCTTCTGTCTGGACATCTCAGAGGAGCTAAAATCACAGCTGAGATTCAAGAGCAAGCTCATTCTTAGATGAAATTACAGCCTAGTATCTTTTATTTTCTCCTCTCCGCAGCAGTCTTCTGCCTGCTATGAATATGTGATTAGGCACACTGAATCACACCACTTAAATACCATTCTCAGCTGTGTCACCAAAGGGTTTATATACAAGTAGTCTTAATTATCATTTATGTACAGTGACATATTCAGTGTCTCCCATCTATGAAAAATAGGTATTATGCCTGTCAATGAAAACTAACATGTTTTGAAAGCTTGCACTTTCAGTCTATTGTCTGCCAATAAGCCGTATAACTTCAAACCTTCCGCATAAATTGATCCCTAGCACGGTACAACAGTTCTCTGCTATAAACAGGAAGCATTTTACAGCTGAAGAAGCACATTCAAACTTATTTAATAATATAATTCAAAGAGGATTAATATACAGTTGCCCTTATTAACAAAGGGAAGACAAAGAACAGTGCCTTCTAAGGCCCCTTTCACACGGTCGGACCGTTCAGGTCCGCCTGTCAGTTTTGTCGGCGGACCTGAACAGCCGCTCCATGCAATCCTATGGAGCATCGGATGTCAGCGGAGACATGACCCATCCAAGTTTTTGGGATTCAGGTATCGACTCTCAGGAGTGAGAGTCAAAAAAAATTCCTCGACGATGAGGACATCGTCTGTTGCGGTGGGGAAAGTGTGTAGTTCCCTGCCCCTATTGGGTGGGCGCTAGTGTAAATTTAGTTGTCTGAGTTATAGTTCAACTCAGAATAATTGTACCAAGTTATGGGTCTCTGTTCCAGTTCAGCTGAGTTGCACATTTTCCACTTTCCTCTGGGTGTCGCTGTCACCACAGATCAAGGTTGGAACTGCAGCTGGCTGGATGTATTGGGTACCTCTTGCCCAGAAGCAGCTCAGTGGGTTTGGTCACCCGCTGTGCATTCTGGGAGAGGGTACTTAAGGGGCAGACACCGTTTTGGTGGGGTCTTCCGATCCTGACCTGACGGCCCTCCTGGCCTCAGGTATGTGTTAGCAGTTTTCTGCCTCGGGGCCTGCAGACCCCCCTAGCCTCCGTTACTGAGAGTAGGCCCAGGAGTTGCTGGGGTCTACGGATCCAGGGATGGTCCTGTGTCGCCTTGCCTGCTGGAAGGGACCGAGCAATTGAGGACTCAATTGGAGGACGCATCCGGATCAAATCTACCTTACAGTGCTGTCGGCCTGGCTGAAAGATCCTGGCACTGTGTGTTACGTTCCAGAACTTTACCAAGCGTGTGATTATACAAGTCTGTGTCAGAGACTTTTGAACAAGCTCGCACCGGCTGCTAGGTCAGTGAGAGAGGCCTATCATCCAGTGTGGAAGTTATTGGTCCTCTGGATAAAGGAAAGTACCCGTGGTCCGCAAAACCTAAAGTACCTGAATCTCACCTAACCCTCCATCCCTCTGTCTGAAGTTCTTGAAATAAACCCTTGAGAAAAAGAGACTAATGCCGCGTACACACGATCGTTTTTAATGTCATTTAAAAAAACGACGTTTTTCTCGACGTGATTTTTCATGTTTCCTCTCAAGCCTGCCTTGCATACACACGTTCATTAAAAAAAAAACCTCAAGCAAAGCGCAGTGACGTACAACGGCACTATAAAGGAGAAGTTCCGTTCGGATGGCGCCACCCTTCATGTTAGCAAAGTTTGTTGAGCAACGATTCGCGCTTTTCAGCCTCGTGCTTTTCAGTCCATTACAGCGTGACAAATGTGCTATCTCCATTACAAACGCTAGTTTTACCAGAACGAGCGCTCCCGTCTCATACTTGATTCTGAGCATGCGCGTTTTTTTTCCCCTCGTAAAAGCATACACACTACCGTTTTTCACGACGTTGAAAAAAACGATGTGAAAAACAACGTGAAAAAATAGAGCAGGTTCTAATTTTTTTAGGCCATTTTTCACGTTGTTAAAAATGCTCTGGAGCATACACACGATCGTTTTTAATGCCCATTTTTAAAAATGGCATTTTTAACGCCATGAAAAGCGATCGTGTGTACGCGGCATTAGTGTTTGGTGCAGACATTTATTAACAACTCTTCAAGGAAGACCCCTAGACGGACGTGGTGAACAGTAAGGTAACGGAAGGCCCAAATCTTAATCCAGCGCCCCCTACGGGGGTTTTGCTACATGTGGGGGCTCGAGTCTGGGATTTGCCGTTACCGACCGCAAATCAAGTAAGCGGTCAACCGGGACTTATGTTACAGAGGGGTTGGACTGGGTCGTTTCTGAAAAAGGGGGAAATTTGCGGATCACTTCTTAGTCGCGTGGGCTGTGGGCGGAGCCAAGAAAGAGAAAAACCCACAAACTACGTGACTGAAGAGAAAAGTGGGAGGAGTTCCCGCCTGCTTGCTGCGTGAAACGTCACATGTGTGTCCAGCACTCAGAAAGAGTCGGAACATCGCCATGTCTGTAGCTATGTCGATGCAGTCTGCTATGGGGACCAGGATATTTGCTGTGAGCACCTCTACAAGTGCTATGCTGCCGAGGGCTATGCTAATGGACACTGGCATTCGGTTGAAACCGCATGGGTTGTTCATACTCTACGTGATTGGGGATGTGGAAGCCTTGGGTATGCTGTGCAACATGTGCAAAGGACTGGCTGTTAACCCCCGTCCATTTGTTCGGTGCCTACACTGCAGGGAGTACCTGTTTGCCATAGAGCAACCCACCATGCCACCCCGTGCCTACCGGATGGACTGGGCCACGGGCATCGCTACCGAGGAGACTGGGGCCTTTGCTTCTGCGGCTAGACCTGCGCTTGCCACATCCGCTACAACAGCTATTCCGGAGGGAGATGGCGCTGTTACTGCCATTGAGGAGTCACAGGAGGACGTTGCCGCTGCTGTTACCTCCACTACTATTGCCTCCGCTGCATTTGTTCCCGCTGCACCTGCCCAAAGGAAAGTGGGATGCGTAAAAGCCTCCCGCGGCCGTGGTCGAGGCTCACCCCAAAGACTACCCGGACCAGATCCAGAGGAAAGTCTGATTCCTGGGAAGTCCACGACAGGAACGGGTGAGAGATCTGGGGAAATTGTACATATGGGAGCTGTTCGCAATTATATGCCCGCGGAGGAGTTACGGGACTCTGAAATAGATTCTTTGTCAGACATCTCTGGAGACAATGACTTGTTCGCAACCATGTCTCAAGAGGTGCTATGGGCCAATGGAGATGATGTTGCTTCGGCCTTCACCTTTGCTGAATGGGCAGATATGGACTCGGGGAAGACAACACCCAGTGTGGAACCCCTGGTTGCTACTAGTGAAATCCTGCCTAAAGTTACCAGTTTGTTTGGGTCAGGAAAACTGTCTATAAATACTATGGTGCAGAAGTCCCCAGTTTCGTGTATACCTCCTGGACTTGGAAGCACCAGATCTTTGCCTAGACTTGCCCGGTCACAAAGGTTACTTAACAAGAGGGTAGCCACTGAATATGGACTGGAGTTTCCCTATGTTCCCAGGGAGATCATGCAAGAGATCAAGGCCAACAGAGAAAAATGGTACGGTGAGGCTGTTTGGGACTATTTGGCCGTGCCTAAACCATTCCGGAGAACGGGTCATTCTTCTACTATGGATGACCGCTTTAATGGGTGTTTGTTGCATTGGAGCTACGGTAGACACATCCATGCTGACATGGTGGTCATCTGCCAGCCTGGAAAGGACAACTACGTGTATTTTATCACCACTCTGGACAAACAGGGGAAATCACTGACTGTACCTGACCTCCGATTTTTACTGGTGATCACCTATAGTGACTGGTTGCCATTTTGCTAAAGGAAAATACTTTTTCTTGCTTTTCTTTTAAAGGACTGTGGGGTAATATAGCTAGCTAGTGTCAGGTTACCGGAAACTTCAGGATAAAGATTCTACTATCTGGACCAGTACTTGTGTTAACCACTTCCCGCCCAGTCAATAGCAGATTGACGTCCGGGAAGTGGTTCTGTTATCCACACTGGACGTCATATGACGTCCTGCGGGATAACATCCGCCGCGCGCCCGGGGGGGCGCGCATCGCGGCGATCGGTGGAGCGGTGGGTCAGTCTGACCCACCGCTACACTGATCTCGGTAAAAAGCCTCCGTCGGAGGCTTTTTACCATGTGATCAGCCGTGTCGAATCACGGCTGATCAGGAAGTAAACAGGAAGAGCCGTTGATCGGCTCTTCCTCACTCGCGCCTGACAGACGCGAGTAGAGGAGAGCCGATCGGCGGCTCTCCTGACAGGGGGGTTCGCGCTGATTGTTTATCAGCGCAGCCCCCCCTCGGATACCCACACTGGACCACCAGGGAAGCCCCCAAGGACCACCAGGGAAGCCCTAAGCATGTGGATGGCCCCCATGGCCATCCACATGTAGTAAAAAAAAAATATATAAAAAAAACATAAAAAAATATGCCAATCAGTGCCCACACATGGGCACTGACTGGCACGATCATGGCAAGAAAATAATGTGTGGTGGCTGGCATTGCTAGGCAGCAGTGTCACCAGTGCCACCTACTAGTGTCCATCAGTGCCACCTATCAGTGCCCATCCGTGCCCATCTGTGCCCATAAGTGCCCACCCATCAGTGCCCGTCCGTGCCACCTATCAGTGCCACCCATAAGTGCCCATCAGTGCCGCCTAAAAGTGCCCATTAGTGCCGCCTATGAGTGCCCATCAGTGCCGCCTATGAGTGCCAATCAGTGCCACCTATGAGTGCCCATCAGTGCCGCATACCAGTGCCACATATCAGTGCCCATCAGTGCCGCCTATCAGTGCCCATCATCAGTGCCACCTCATCAGTGCCACCTCATTGGTGCCACCTCATCGGTGCCCATCAGTGTCGCCTTATCAGTGCCCTTCAGTGCCGCCTTATCAGTGCCCGTCATTGAAGTAGAAAAGGTACTTATTTACAAAAAAATTAACAGAAACAAAGAAAAACATCGTTTTTTTTTTAATTTTCGCTCTTTTTTTATTTGTTGCGCAAAAAATAAAAATCGCAGAGGCGATCAAATACCACCGAAAGAGAGCTCTATTTGTGGGAACAAATTGATAAAAAATTTGTTTGGGTACAGTGTAGCATGACCGCGCAATTGTCATTCAAATTGCGACAGCGCTGAAAGCTCAAAATTGGCTTGGGCAGGAAGCTGTATAAGTGCATGGTATTGAAGTGGTTAAAGGACTCTGCCATGTTGCTCTTCTGCCACTAGGTGGTGGGAGTGTGTTCACACAACTGAACATTGTTTCTTTGTACATCTAGCTACCCACATACACACAAAAAAAATAGATATGGGGAAAGAAAGACTAATTTCTGTGGAAGTGAGGCTTTGCTTCCTACTTGTACAGTGTTTTATATGATTGCCTGTGTCTGTTTGTTTTTTTATTTTAGGTGTATGGATCTTCTATCAAACTACCGGAGAATGGGTGGTCTAGATAGATAGTGAGAGAGATATTGTAATTTACATTGATGTGACGTTATCTTATTTAAAATGGGAATAAGTATACTGCGCTGTCTGTAAAAAACATATAGTGATAAATCAATATCTGTGCTGCAACTAAAAAATGTGAGACACCCACAAAAAACAATATTATAAAGAAACTAAAGCTGCGCAACAACGTATCAAAACGTGGTGAATGAATAATGAGTGGGTGATCAAAAATTATTCTGTGTATGATCACACTGTGATATCACCTGACTATGCAATAAAACATATATAATGGAAAATAATCCTTGAGCCTCTAGGCCAGTGGTTCTCAACTCCAGTCCTCAGGGCCCACCAACAGGACAGGTTTGCAAGATAACTGAAATGCATCACAGGTGATATAATTTGCTGCTCAGGGATTGCAGTATTCTAGTCTGCATCTCCCCAAGGTAATACTTAAAATCTGGCCTGTTAGTGGGTCCCGAGGACAGGAGTTGAGAACCACTGCTCTAGGCAGAGATATTGAACAGTGTCACACTCTTTTCCTTAGTATTGGTACACAAAAGAACTCCAATGGCAGTTCATGCATAACAAAAAGTCCCCAGGAGAAAGAAATGAAGTGCAAGGGTACAATCTCTTTGACATTAATTTGTGACTTCAAACTGGAACACCATAGAAAGAGTGCTGATACGACAGAAAGGAATCCACCACCTTGTCCTTCTCAGGCTGCTTACCAGAAATCCTGATCCCTGAAAGAGATCAGTCTGAGCAGATGGCTATTATCCCCGCCAGTTGGGTTTTAGTCTGTAGTCCCCCGATATCTCCGCAGATCATATTTAGGGTGAAAAAGAAAGCCCCATAGTGTAATCCAGTAATTTAAAACATTTATTCAAATAAAATAATGCACTTACAGCATATGTAGTAAAAAACAGCAGTGGTTGTATATAGGGCCGGCCGGCTCTCACTACCCGTTGCTTCCGGGATTCGTATTGTGGTGACGTCAGCACGACGCTCCTCCCTACGTCGTTTAGACAAACCTGTCGTCATCCAGGGGCACGGGGGGTTATCTTATTTGCATGTTAAATTTGTATTTCTTTGCTACCTCACCTCTTTCCCTTCCCCATCCAAGTTTTTGGGATTCAGGTATCGACTCTCAGGAGTGAGAGTCAAAAAAAAATCCTCGACGATGAGGACATCGTCTGTTGCGGTGGGGAAAGTGTGTAGTTCCCTGCCCCTATTGGGTGGGCGCTAGTGTAAATTTAGTTGTCTGAGTTATAGTTCAACTCAGAATAATTGTACCAAGTTATGGGTCTCTGTTCCAGTTCAGCTGAGTTGCACATTTTCCACTTTCCTCTGGGTGTCGCTGTCACCACAGATCAAGGTTGGAACTGCAGCTGGCTGGATGTATTGGGTACCTCTTGCCCAGAAGCAGCTCAGTGGGTTTGGTCACCCGCTGTGCATTCTGGGAGAGGGTACTTAAGGGGCAGACACCGTTTTGGTGGGGTCTTCCGATCCTGACTTGACGGCCCTCCTGGCCTCAGGTATGTGTTAGCAGTTTTCTGCCTCGGGGCCTGCAGACCCCCCTAGCCTCCGTTACTGAGAGTAGGCCCAGGAGTTGCTGGGGTCTACGGATCCAGGGATGGTCCTGTGTCGCCTTGCCTGCTGGAAGGGACCGAGCAATTGAGGACTCAATTGGAGGACGCATCCGGATCAAATCTACCTTACAGTGCTGTCGGCCTGGCTGAAAGATCCTGGCACTGTGTGTTACGTTCCAGAACTTTACCAAGCGTGTGATTATACAAGTCTGTGTCAGAGACTTTTGAACAAGCTCGCACCGGCTGCTAGGTCAGTGAGAGAGGCCTATCCGGTGGATGCTACATCCAGTGTGGAAGTTATTGGTCCTCTGGATAAAGGAAAGTACCTGTGATCCGCAAAACCTAAGGTACCTGAACCTCCCCTAACCCTCCATCCCTCTGTCTGAAGTTCTTGAAATAAACCCTTGAGAAAAAGAGACTCATGCTGCGTACACACGACCGTTTTTAATGACGAGAAAAATTAAATTTTTTAAAATGGTCATTAAAAATGATCGTGTGTGGGCTTCAGAGCATTTTTCACAACGTGAAAAACGGCCATGAAAAAATTGGAACATGCCCTAATTTTTCACGTTGTTTTTTACATCGTCGTTTTTCTCGTCATGAAAAACAGGCGTGTGTGGGCTTTAACGACGTGAAAAAAAATGCGCATGCTCAGAATCAAGTATGAGACGGGAGCGCTCGTTCTGGTAAAACTAGCGTTCGTATTGGAGATAGCACATTCGTCACGCTGTAACGGACTCAAAAGCACAAGGCTGAAAAGCGCGAATCGTCGCTCAACAAACTTTACTAACATGAAGGGTGGCGCCATCCGAATGGAACTTCCCCTTTATAGTGCCGTCGTACGTGTTGGACGTCACCGCGCTTTACTCGAACATTTTTTTCAATGATAGTGTGTAGGCAAGGCAGGCTTGAGAGGAAACACGAAAAATCACGTCGAGAAAAATGCAGTTTTTTTCAATGACATTAAAAACGGTCGTGTGTACGCGGCATAAGTGTTTGGTGCAGACATTTATTAACAACTCTTCAAGGAAGACCCCTAGACGGACGTGGTGAACAGTAAGGTAACGGCAGGCCCAAATCTTAATCCAGCGTCCTCTACGGGGGTATTGCTACACATATATATATATATATATATATATATAGATATATTATTTTTTATACAATGTTTTCTTTTTTTTTGGGGGGGGGGGTGGACAGTGTCAGTGTTTTGTTTTATTTTACTTAAAAAAATACAATTACATTTTTAAATATTTATTTATTACAATTTTTTTTTAAATTCAGCCCTGTTGGGGGGGGGGGGGCTTTGGTGAGATATCAGGGGTCTAAACAGACCCCCCCCCCGGCTTCCAATTTTGGGAGGGTGTCCATGGACATCCTACCAGAGCTCTGCCTCCTGTATGCCCCCTGGGACGTGCATCCAGTGCAATCACAGTGGCTTTTTACCATGTGATCAGCTGATCACATGTAAACAGACTTGCTGGGTATCGGCAGCCCTTTCCTTCCACGCTGTGTATGTGTGAGGAAAGGATGCCGGTGAATTGTTTACACTGATAATCAGTGCTGCCTATCAGGGCCACCTATCAGTGATAATCAATGCCGCCTATTAGTGTCCATCAATGCTGTCTATCAGTGCCACCTATCAGTGCTGCATTTCAGTTCCATCTATCACTGCTCATCAATGCTGCCTATCAGTGCTCATCAATTCCACCTATCAGTGCTGCATTTCAGTGCCGCCTATCAGTGCTCATCAACACTGCCTATCGGTGCCCATCAATTCCGCCTATCAGTGCCACCTAACAGTGCCCATCAATGCTGCCTATCAGCGCCCATCAGTGCCGCCTATCATTGACATCAATGCTGCCTATCGGCATCCATCCATGCCGCCTATCCGCGTCCATCAGTGCCACCTATCAGTGCTGCCTATCAGTGCTGCATGCCCATCAGTGCCGCCCATCGGTACCCATCAATTCTGCCTATCAGTGCCGCCTATCAGTGCTAATCAATGCCGCCTATTAGTGTCCATCAATGCTGTCTATCAGTGCCACCTATCAGTGCTGCATTTCAGTTCCATCTATCACTGCTCATCAATGCTGCCTATCAGTGCTCATCAATTCCACCTATCAGTGCTGCATTTCAGTGCCGCCTATCAGTGCTCATCAACACTGCCTATCGGTGCCCATCAATTCCGCCTATCAGTGCCACCTAACAGTGCCCATCAATGCTGCCTATCAGCGCCCATCAGTGCCGCCTATCATTGACATCAATGCTGCCTATCGGCATCCATCCATGCCGCCTATCAGCGTCCATCAGTGCCACCTATCAGTGCTGCCTATCAGTGCTGCATGCCCATCAGTGCCGCCCATCGGTACCCATCAATTCTGCCTATCAGTGCCGCCTATCAGTGCCACCTATCAGTGCTCATCAATGCCGCCTATCAGTGGCACCTATCAGTGCTCATCAATGCCGCCTATCGGTGTCACCTATCAGTGCTGCCTATCAGTGCTCAATGCCCATCAAGGCCACCTATCAGTTCCCATCAATTCTGCCTATCAGTACTTGTCAATGCCGCCTATCAGCATCTATCGGTGCCACCTATCAGTGCTCATAAATGCTGCCTATCAGTGCAGCCTATGAGTGCATCCTATCAGTGCTCAATAATGCCCATCAGTGACACTTATCATTGCTCATTAACCACTTGCTTACTGGGCACTTATACCCATGGGCGCCCGCTGAAATTATTTCAGGGGAGGGTGCTTCGGCAGCGGCGATACACAGTCGCATTTAACCCTTTCTCAAACGCTAGCGGGGGTTAAAAGCGCCCTGCTAGCGGCCGAATAGCGCAGCTAAAACAATGGTAAAGCGACACTTTTTAGCGGCGCTTTACCAATAACACGGCCAGCTGGCAGTGTGAAATAGCTCTTGAGATAATTCAGCTTAACTTCATGCCCATATAAATATAGCCTAGCGAAGGTACAGACCCCCCCCTTCAGCACAGATGGACCCGCCCTTCAGCACAGATGGACCCCCCCTTCAGCACAGAACCCCCTTCAGCACAGATGGACCCCCCCTCTTCAGCACAGACCCCCCATTCCACGCACAGATGGACCCCCCCTTCAGCACAGAGCCCTCCATACAGCACAGACCCCCCTTCAGCACAGATGGACCCCCTTTAAGCACAGACCCCCCCTTCAGCACAGATGGACCCCTCTTCAGCACATACCCCCCTTCAGCACATATCCCCCTTCAGCACAGACCCTCCCTTCAGCACAGATGGACCCCCATTCAGCACAAACCCCCCCTTCAGCACAGACATGCTGCCAACAGTGCCAGAGATCATTGCTCATCAATGCCATCTATCAATGCTGCGTATCAGTGCCCATCTGTGCTGCCTATTAATGCCACCTATCAGTGCCCATCTGTGCTCTCCTCCTGTATGCTCTGGGGGAAGTCAAGTGTGAAGCTAACAAGCTCACACTTTACGCAGTACACACTGGAGAGGGGTGGGGGGAGAAGAAGCAGATTGGCTGTGTCTCCACTCTTATCCTGTGCGGTGGAGGGAGGACGGAGGGAGCAGGGAGCACTGCCGGGCCAGCTCTGAGCTGTAATGAGAGATGCTTGCAGCTCAGAGCCGTGGGACTAGCAGCCCCGCTGGGCCCCTCACAGTGGCAAAATGCCAGGGCCAAGGCGCAAGTGCGACTGCTGCGACCCTGGTAGTTCCGCTAACTTATGTCATACATCCCAGGAGTCTTCAGGAGGTGAGGAGAGGTTTTCTCAGTTAAGCACACCCTCCTGCCTGAATGCCTGTGCTAAGGGCAGATGGACTCCAGGAAGTAAATGCTAAATGAGTCACCTTACTAAAGATGGCCATGGCTAGAAATGCTAGAGGGCTGTCTTTCAAAATTATTTCCAAATAAAGCATGGAGACATGGATGGATGGGGGAGTTTGCTTTGAATATTAAAATTAATTAAATAGTGTTTTTGGTTTGTGGTGCTCAGATGCAATGTAGTTCCGCTTTAATTTCTGTTTAAGATAACTGTGTGCTCTATATTTCTCATGCAACCGCCCAATAATAATATTTCTAAAAATGATTCTTCCTAAGGCCCATGAGAAACAGCAGGAAGGGAAACGATCCCACATCATGATAACATGATCTGCGACTCAAGGTCACCTATTAATTAAAATGCTTTGGTTTAATAGGATAAGGAGCTATACATAAAATAGGTTGTGGGCTTCAACAAAGGAAGTCACCTTAATACACACAGGGGATGAAATAAGTCTCAGGATGGACAGAAATCCATCACAAATACAAAGGAATGTCAAATGTCACTAGCAAACAGATTTTCAATCTGATAAGAAAACGGGTAGACTAGGTGGGGAAGCAGTGACTTGTTGGAGTATGAATATCCTTGAGAAGAACTTTGTATCCTGGAACAAAACTTCCCACAAAATGTTATATATTAATATTTGACCACTTTCAAAAATTGCTGCGTTTATTAAGAACTGCATCAAGAGATTTAAGGAGGACCCGGCATAGATATATTTTTGCATGAATGCTAAATGTTGTATAAGTGTAACACTAAAGCCCCGTACACACGATCGGATAACCTATGGATTTTCGTCCGATGGATTTGACCATCGGAAATCCGATGAAACTGTTTTTCATCAGTCTTGGCCACACACCATCAGTCAAAAAACCGACGGCAAGAAAACGACGGCACGTTCAAAACGTACGACGTGCTATAAAAGGGCCGAACAAATCTAATGGTGCCACCCCTTGGGCTGCTTTTGCTGATTTCGTGTTACCGCGTGTTAGCAAAAGTTTGGTGAGAGCCGATTTGCGCTTTTCAGTCTCCGTGCTTTGCAGATCGTTTCCTGGTGTTCAGTTTGTGCTTGTGGGTTTGTATTTGTGATTCAGTGCGTGCAGTCAGGTCGTTACTGCCTTGCAGTGCCTTCTTGGCCGTTAGTTTACTGTTTTTCAGATCGTTCTTTTCAGGCCTTGCTGTTCCACGTTGCGTTCTGTTTGAGTGCGTTCTGACCAGCTGACCGGTTTAAAACCATGTTTGAAGTGCGTTCTCGTTCTCGAGCTCGTGCTGGCTTTGGGCTTGGTGTTGCAGTTAACACTGTAACCCGAGTTCAGTCTGTGAACAGGGTGTGGAGGAGTTCATGGATTAAGAATTGGTTGCTCCAGCGGGACCAATTCTCTCATATGCCTCTGCTGCGGGAAATCCATGATAATAATCCTGATGATTTCAGGAATTATCTCAGGATGACGGACCCCGTATTTCACCGTCTGTTGGATTTGCTGTCCCCCTATATCACGAGGCAGGACACTGTGATGCGCCAGGCCATCACTGCCGAGCAGAGGCTTATTGCCACGTTGAGATACCTGGCGACTGGGAGAAGCTTGCAGGACCTCAAGTTCTCAACAGGCATCTCCCCCCAGGCTCTCGGGATCATTATCCCTGAGACGTGTTTGGCCATCATTCAGGTCCTGCAGAAGGACTATATGAAGGTAATTTTGCTCCTTTAACCTCACATTATATGTTTTGATTGTTTTTGAATCTTCTTATTTTTTCCCTCCTAACACAAATATGCCTGTTTGTAATATCCTGGTAATGTCCCCATTTTCCACATGCCTTTTTTTACCTGTAAAGCCCTTTTTGAGGCCTACATGCCTA
Organism: Rana muscosa; assembly: GCA_029206835.1. Classification (NCBI taxonomy): domain Eukaryota; kingdom Metazoa; phylum Chordata; class Amphibia; order Anura; family Ranidae; genus Rana; species Rana muscosa. The sequence goes on from JARGYO010005626.1 coordinate 117,570,737, forward strand.
TTTCCCTTCACTAACCTCTCCAGCATGCTATTGTGGGCGCAAACCCAGCTAGCCTTCTATTTTCCTTTTCATTTTTGGGGGGTCATAGCCCTCGTAGTTTGACAACCCTCCCTCCCCCCCCCCAAAGATGTTAAACAATTTTTAGTTCTCAATCAAGCTCAGCAGAGTGGTAGAGCGTTTTTTTTGATCCCCCACAATCACCTTAGCCCCCCCTTAGATTATTTTAGAATGTCCACTCAGCGGGGGTGAGGCATCTGCTAAGTGGGCCTTTGTTTATTGGTCGGAAAAACTCCCTTAAATAATAATGTTAGAATGATGTTGGTCACAAATGTTTTTGTGTGTAATCTGCTTGCACTGTAAACCTAAACCGTACTAATGTCTTCTTTTTGTTTGACTCCACAGTTCCCTAGCACACCACAGGAATGGCTGACTGTGGCCTCCCAATTTGCCCAGCGGTGGGATTTCCCCAACTGCGGAGGGGCAATTGATGGGAAGCACGTCCACATAGTGCCGCCACCCCGTTCGGGGTCATACTATTTCAACTATAAAGGTTTTAATAGCATAGTGTTAATGGCGGTGGTGTCGGCACGGTACGAGTTCCTATATGTGGACGTGGGGAAGAACGGCCGGATGTCCGATGGCGAATCATTCGCGGAGACGGAGTTCGCTCACCATCTGCAGGCTGGGGGTCTTGCACTGCCTCCAGATGCAGAGAACGTTGAAGGGCTCCCGTTCGTTTTCATTGCGGATGAGGCTTTTGGACTAGGACCACACCTGATGCGGCCGTTTCCCCAACGCACCCTCACCCCGGAGAGGAGGGTTTTTAATTACCGGCTGGCCAGAGCCCGGAGAGTTGTGGAGAATGCCTTTGGGATAATGGCCAGCCAGTTCTGCCTTTTCCAGACAGCGATAAATTTGGCGGATTATAAACTGAACCACATCGTCTACTGCTGCTGCTTGTTGCACAATTTTCTACGCAAATTTGCGACAAATTATGTCTCATCGTTTGGGCCTGAGGCCGGTCCATCAGAACTGATTAATCTGACCGGCCTCAGCACTGCCCGTACTGGCTTGGCCCCCCAAAGTGCCCGTGAAGTACGCCAAAAATACGTAGAGTACTTCACGGATAGGGGGGCCATCGCAATGCCAGACCACATCTGACCGAGGATTTTACCTTTTTAAAATAAAGCAAAAAATTAGAATTCCTACAAACTTGTGTTGTCATTCTTGTATTTTGGGTTTATGTGTCTCCCAGGTTCTAGTAGTGCCAAGTGTATTTGTCCTTAGTAAATAGCCTCAAAACTCAGAGGGAAAAACACTGTTTTGGCATCTTCAGAACTGCTCTTGAGCATAGAAAGAACAAGGCACACCTTTTTTACACTTCCCAAATCTTTTTATTGATTGCACCACATTTTTTTATTCTTTTCGAAATAATAGCCTTTTTTTTGTGGTGCGGCTTTATTTGCAGAAACATGCATGGGTCGAAAGCCATTTTTTTTTGCAAAAAAAGGAAGAAAATAACACAGTGAAAAATACAAACAGGAGATGGGGTGATGTTACCCCTGATCCATCCCAAATGTGAAGAACCACGCTTTATTTTTGGGGCTCAAATGGGTATCTTCAACATGATCCCATGGCTAAGGTAAACATGTGCTATCTGCCATCATGGGGGATCAATGGATGTGCTTTGGGGGTGAAAACCCTTCCTCTCACCTACTTGAGGAGGGAGGAAGAGGTTGCACCCCCAAAACAGGGACATAGATATCCTGTGACGGCAGATAGCACATGTTGAGTCTTCAGTGTGTGCATCTTCACATTTGGGCTGGTGGAAATCCCAGAGATAATTTCAGACGCATAACAAAACACACAAAAAGGGGGGGTTCACACTATTCTCCCCAAAATATCTATCATGTTTTTATATTTTTGCTCAATCACAATCATTCTCTTTCTCATAATGTCCATTTCGCTACTGCATTCCATGATTTCCTGAATGATTATTTTGGCGCTGGCACTCGAGAGTGGCGGATTTGGACTTCCTGACACACCCCCACATTCAGTCCCTAAAAAGAAACCCAAATTTTTAAACTAGGCAGGCCTACATCTGTATTTACCTTGAAGTTGTGGTGACAGACACTGACCTGTTGTGCTGATAAGCTCCACCTCTCCTTCCTCCACCTCCCCTTCCTCCACCTCCGCTTCCTCCACCTCCGCGTCCTGAACCTGCTGATCTTGGTCTGCTTTGGGATCTTCGGGGAGTTTCTGTGGTGTTGGGTTCCTCGTCTCATGAGCATGGTGTCCTCCCAGTCTCCTCTCCCCTATGGGAATGTAAAAAATAATGTATACTTTAGCACACAGACTTTTTAAAGGCCTGCAAAGGGATTCTCAATGTTTTGAAGTGGGGTACAATTGATATTTGGCCCTGAGTTCCAACATGAACATATGAGATCTTGCAAACTCAACAAAGCAACATGTTATTTTTGAGAACACTCACCAATACACTTGGATAACCACCAAGGTATCCACTGGACCACCTGTGTGTGACACCGTTAAGAAATTTGGTCATGTGGCCCAGAGTATAGTATCTTGATGAAGAACAAAAAAGAGTACACAACTGCTGGAGTGTCATCTCCTTTACCCAGAATACAGATTATCCTTTCATTCACATTCTAGTTTTCCTTACAACACATCATCTAGCCAACAATCTGTAGATAAACATTGTTGAAGTAAAATGAGGCATGCCCCGGGCGTGGCCTGGAGAGCAATGGGATAGGACGCATGTAAGGAGAGCTCCACTTGCCCATACTCCTTACCTACAATCCTGCTTGCATCCTTGGTAGAAACTGCCATCCTTCACACCCGGAGACTTATCCTGCTCCTCCTGAGATTTTTGGAGATTTCCAGCTTGCTGTAACGCCCCCGCCGCCATCACGGAGCATCCCGGCCGCATACTTCAGGAAAGACCGCGGCTTCGGCCTAGTCCCTGGTACGGCGGCCATCTTGGTACCCCCAGCGGCGCTCCTGGACACCCTCACGGATCCCTTTTTACCCACAGTGGCTCATAGCCTCCTCGATCGGCCTCTGGACTGCCTAATCCCCCTCCAGTGGTGCCTTATTACTCTGCACCTGCTGTGGGGAAGGATCACTGCCTCAGCCTGACTCCTGGAGCGGCGGCCATCTTGCTACACCCGGAGGCGGCCTGGGCAAGTATTATAGGCCCCCCTGATTCCCCTGAGCCTTGATTCCCCGGGATATAGCAAAAGGACAGTGCTATTGCCTGACCACTACCTGCGGGTCACGCTACATCACCCTTGGACGGCGGTGGGAAAGGAGCCGCAGAGGGCTCGGCCTATTTAGCTGCGGCCATCTTGGTACACCTGGGACTCCCCTGATCACCCCCGCAGCATGTCCCCACCAAAAAAAAACTCAGAGGCCGTTGACAAATTGGCCAAATACCGCAGGCTGGATGAGGACCAACAGGCCAAGGATGGCGCTGACGCGTCCCTGGGCGCGGAACACTCTGTGGTGGCTACTAACAGGCTACTGGATGCCATCGCCCTATGCCAGAGCACGCTTACCACCAAAATCGAGGAGGTCAAAATTGACGTGTCCCTTATCCGCCAGGATCTCTCTACCCTCAGGGACCGCGTGACGGAGACGGAGAGCCGTATTAGCAGAGCGGAAGATATTTTACACCCTCTACAACATACCACGGATGAGGTGCGCCGCCAGCTGCAACAGATTAGCGCAAAACAAGACGACATGGAAAACCGCCTTCGGAGATGTAACCTCCGTTTCATCGGTCTTCCTGAATCTGCTGAGGGCAATGATCCGGCGAGCTTCCTTGAAAACCTCCTGACAACAACCTTTGGCAGAGACGCATTTTCGGTAATGTTCGCGGTGGAGAGAGCCCATCGAATCCCTGCCCGTCCTCCTCCTCAAGGAGCCCCGCCACGTACCCTGATAGCGAAGTTTCTCAACTTCAGGGACCGCGATAAGATCCTCCGCCTGACCAGAGAGAAAGGGAACATCCCCTATACCAACACACATGTGGCCGTCTTCCCGGACTTCTCCAATGAGGTGCAACGGCAGCGGTCCAGATTCCAGGATGTTAAACGGCGCCTCCGCGTCCTGCACCTCAAATACGCCATACTGTACCCCGCAAAGCTTCGTGTGGAATGCGATGGTCGAACCCACTTCTTTGAGGACCCTGAGCTGGCATCCACTTGGATTGATCAGAGAGATCGGCGAGACTGAGCGCGCTGCACTGCCTACAAGCTGTGAGTACTTTTATTTCTCCCCCACTCCCCCCTGTACCGGTTATGCTCTTTGTCCTCATTCTGGTGTTTAGCCCCACAGCGGCTATATTGTTAGCAGGTACTCCTCACCGGGACAGGGGGAAGGATCTGAAACCCCCCCCCCCCTTTTTTTTTTTTTTTTTTGTCTCCTCATATTTCCTTGGATCTCGCAGCAAGCTCGCCGTCTCCGGGCGACCCAACTGACTTTTGATCCCCCGGCCTCCCCACATGTGGGAGATACTTGTGGAGAGCAGTCTACCGAACATGGATTGAACTTCCTCTAATACTATACCTAACACCCTGATGGCAGGTGGGGCCCCCTCCTGTAATGCTGAAATGGTGCTGCACGTCTGTGGCCCCTACACCCCATGCACTTCTCAGAGAAGAAGTCGCCCCCCTAGGATCCCTATGGACCTTTTTCATCCCCCCCATCTACCTGACTGTTTGGTCCTATTTTTTAGTTTTCTTTTTGTCACGGGTATCTATGTCCCATTGAAATTAAGTCCCTTGCCTCCAACGTTTTGTTCACGTTGGATGTCCCCTGTTGATACCTGGTTATGGGATACTATGTTCATGCCGAGTTGGGGTGGCAATGGACTTGGAGGGAAGGGAAATGTTGTGGTTATTCTTTATTTGCCACTATGTTTGCAATTGTTTATCTCTGCTAAAGGTACTATGTTATTGTCATACATGCACTATCGATATTGGTATTCTTTATGTTTTATGCCATCTGATGTGTCCTTCTCTGCTCTGCTGGTCCTGGTCTGGCTGCGGTTTATTATACGTGCCCTACGCCCACCATGAGTTCCCTGAAGTTCCTTACGTGGAATGTTAGGGGCCTACGCAACAAGATTAAACGCACAGCTGTCCTGACGTTTCTCAAATCTCAGAGGGCTGACATCATCACATTAGTCGAGACCCATGTCACGGGCCACCTGCAATCCTCCCTCAAAAAACCCTGGATAGGGTGGGCTTACCATGCTACCCACACCTCTTATTCCAGAGGAGTATCGATCCTGATCGCCAAACGGGTACCATTTGATCTAGTACTACTTCGCACGGACCAGCAGGGCAGATATGTGTTTGTGCACGCTACCATTAGCGGGTCTCCTATCCTGCTGCTCTCTTGCTATGTCCCCCCCCCCGTATAACTCTGCTGTAATTAAGGAGGGCCTTGCCTTTATGACTCAATATCCCTCTGTACCGGCGGTGTGGATGGGGGACTTCAATATGACCCTAATCCCCGCTCTGGACCGCCTGGGCGCGCTGAACCCCCCCCTTGATCCACTGGCCCATACCAGACTGCACCGCATAATGACAGACTTCGCCCTTGTCGACACTTGGCGCCACAAACACCCACACACCAAGGTCTTCTCATGCTTCTCAGCTAGTCACAACACGATGTCGCGAATTGATTTTGTGTTTGTCTCAATGTCCCTGCTGCCTAAACTAGGGGATGTAGGCTTTGCTCCGAGGGTACTCTCGGATCACGCCCCCTACTGGATCACGATCCAGCTCCTGAAAGCTTCCCCTGCCCCTTCCTGGCGGTTAAACCCGTTCTGGCTGACTGCCCTGCGGGAACAGGAAGACATCCCCACGGAATTGCAATACTACTTTACGGCCAACGGGGGCTCTACCACATATGACGTGGTGTGGGAAATGTTTAAGCTCCACGCTTGTTCCCTGCTTTCTATGCGTATCAACAGGCTCAAACGGTCATCAACACTTATTGTCCAGCAGGCGGCAGACCACCTACAGGTGCTGGAGGAGGCGTTTCATCGAGACCCCTCTCCCAGCACGGCCAATAACCTCAGGATTCAGGCGCGACAGGTCTCCCAATTGCACATAGAGAAGGCTAAGCAACGAATCTTTTTCTGTAGACAAAGGGTGTTTGAGTACGGAGAAAGATCGGGCAAACTGCTCGCGTATCTTGCCCACTTGGATCTGCGTCCCCCTGTGGTGGTGTCCTTGACCGACCCACAGGGGAACGACATCACCGACCCACAACTGGTGGCGGAGGAATTTGGGAGATTCTACCGTACACTCTACACATCCGGAGTCACCCACACTCCCCAAGATACCAGGGACTACCTAGCGGGAGTTCAATTCCCTAGACTGACCAACGACCAGCTTGAAATCTTAGAAGCCCCTATTACCGAGGAGGACATCACCGAGGCTATCTCCTGTTTGGCCTCATCTAAGGCACCAGGATCTGATGGTCTACCTCTAGAATTCTATGCCACCTATTCCGAAATTCTAATCCCTAAACTTAAAGACCTGTACAAATCCATATTTGATTCAGGAGTTCTACCCCCCTCCATGAGAGAGGCTCAAATTGTCGTAATTCCCAAACCCGGTAAGGACCCTAAATATCCGGAGTCGTATAGGCCTATTTCCTTATTACAGGTAGACATTAAAATATTAGCAAAGATCCTAGCCTCCCGCCTTAATCAGGTTATTCTGTCATTGATCCACCCTGACCAAACAGGCTTTATGCCAGGGAAAAACACTGCCATGAACATTCGTCGCCTATTCATGAATATTCAGGGGTCCCACGATGAAATTGGTTCGAGGGTTGTGGTGGCTCTGGATGCCGCCAAGGCCTTCGACTCCGTGGAGTGGAACTACCTGTGGGAGTGCCTCTCAAGATTTGGATTTGGCCCCAGCTTCATTCGCTGGGTCCAACTCCTCTATCAATCCCCGAGGGCCAGAGTATTTGTGAACGGTTGGCTTTCCGACCAGTTCCCGCTGGAAAGAGGGACCCGACAAGGCTGCCCCCTTTCCCCCATGCTGTACGCATTGGCTGTGGAACCGTTGGCCATTATGGTCCGCGCAGATGCCTGTATCCGAGGCCTCAGGATGGGGAACCTGGAAGAAAAGATCGGGATGTATGCCGATGATACACTCCTGTATCTGGCGGACTCGGGTCCCTCTCTTGTAGCAGCCCTCCAGTCCATAGAACGTATGGGTGGACACTCAGGTCTGAGTATTAATTGGTCCAAGTCCCAGATTCTCCCGATTGACCATTTCCCCCCCTCATTCACGTCTCCTCCTCTGGCTCTTCCAAGGGTCTCCCTGATCAAATACCTTGGGGTGCAGGTCACCAGATCGCTCTCGGACTACAAACTACTGAACATTGAACCCCTGTATGCCCTGATCAAGACCAAGACACAGACCTGGGCCAGACTACCCCTGGGTGTTATGGGTCGCATTAGTCTGGTTAAGATGATACTCCTTCCAAAAATACTGTATTTGGTCTGGCATGCTCCCCTCTATATACCGCAAAAATGTTTCAAAATAATTGAATCCATTCTGAATTCATTTATATGGGGTCATGGCAGACACAAATTATCTTGGAAAATTCTGAAGAACCCCGTGACATTGGGAGGAGCTGCTCTCCCAGACTTCCAGGACTATTATCTTGCCTCCCAACTGTCCCACTTCTATTACTTTGACAAACGTGAGCTACCAAGATACCAGACACTTCTCTGTGAGCATCCCGACGACCCAGCCCATACCCCACTTCAGTCAGTCCTTAGAACCCCATCGACGAGACGCCCTTCCCAACACAAAGCTGACATGTTGGCTCACCACCGGAGGGTATGGCGGATGGCACTACAAAAAATTGGAACCCCGCAAGTACACTCTCATACCCCTCTCTGGTTCAATACATGTTTGCCAGAATTATTGTCCATCCCAGACCCCGCGGTGTGGACACGCCATGGGATCTTATATTTACACCAGATCATGACCACCACAGGCCTTAAAACATTTCAAATGCTAAAAGATGAATTTTCCCTCCCCAATTGCCGTTTCTTCAGGTATCTGCAACTCCGCCACGCTATACAGGCCCAGTTCTCTGGCTCCAACCCGTCCATGGCAGTCCCCTCTATAGTGGACACAGTCACGGGGAATGAGCCCGCCAAACTCATCTCCACTCTGTACTCCGCCATTCGTCTCCCTAGCGCCACAGCATTGGCCTACGTGGCCAAGATCAGATGGGAGGTGGATGTTGGACTAGTGGAGGATGAGGATTGGGATGAGATCTTGGAAGACGTGAAAAAAGTCTCCCCCAAGCTATCGGACCGCCTCACACAGTTGTACATTATACACAGAACGTACCTGACCCCTCAGAGAATAGCACGTTTCAAACCCACGTACAATCCAGGATGCCGCCTCTGCGACCACACCCCGGGCTCCTTTTACCACCTTATTTGGTCCTGCCCCATTATCCAGACATACTGGACACAGGTGATACGCTTCCTACACGACCAGATGGGCTCCCCTGCTACCCTTGACCCAAAGATGTGCCTACTTGGCCTGTTGCCAGAACTAGATGCTGACAAACCCCTGCGTACCTTCTTACATGAGACGCTATTCTTGGCGAGAAAAGTAGTGGCCCGAAACTGGATGCAGGCTCTGTCCCCCACAGTCCAGTGCTGGAAAAAGGCGGTTAACGATGCTCTCCCATATAAAAAACTGATTTATGTGCATAGAGGGTGTCCCCTAAAGTATGAGAGGGTATGGGATAGATGGTTGGCGGATGGGGAAACGTGTACTTGACATGTTGATTTCTCATCTTTGTTGTATGCCGGCTCCACTCTCATCGGTGTCTTCATCTTTTATGTCACACAGATGTTTCATTATGTTCATGTATGTACTATTGCTTTGGCCATACTGGATTTTACTGATGTATGTACCATGCATATACTTCTTAATAAAGTTGGTTTTTTTCAATTAAAAAAAAAAAATGAGGCATGCCCACATGTAGTTTACGTGCATATGTGCCAAACATGTTTGGGGGAAGAGCAGCAAGTTTTTGGTCAACACATTTTGCAAATAAGTGGACTCTCCACTTACCATAAAAGATGAGATTTAAAAATGTGAACCCAGTCAAGCCAAGCACATGTTGCAAAACATGGAAGAATACATATTACAATGTGAAAGAACACAGGAAAATAAACTTACTTTTTTCTATGCTTTTTAAAAGCTTCTTATACTGCTCCGGCTCCCTGATCTTGAGGTCTGACCACCTTTTACGGAGTTGTTCCTTGGATCTCCTGACCCCATATTTTTTATAGAGAGTCTTCGCCACTTTATCCATAATTTGTGACTTCCGGAGATTAGGGGTGTCGTATGGGCCATGCTTGCCGTCGTAATCCTTCCTCCGCAGAATGTCCACCATCTCCACCATCTCGGAAAAAGACATATTAGTCGCCTTGTATCTTTTTTTACAGGATCGGGACGTTTCCGCCTCCGGGCTTTCCTCGTCGGTAATTTCTACTAAAGAAGCCACCTGTGTCTGCGACATGTCGCCGTCTCACACTGTGCGCCGATCGTTAAGGGGCGGGGAAATGCGGAAAAAGTCCGTCATGGGCGGGCGACGAGGGCGGAGTTACACGCATGCGCAGGGTATAAAAAGGGGAAAGAAGTTATTAGGGATGCGCGGAGTAAGGACGACCGGAAGTGAACCAACGAAGTGAACTAAGGTAAGAAGGGAACTCGGGCCTGCAGTGGCATATTAATGGGTCATGATTGTAAAGGGCAATATTGTGATAAGTTTAGGAGAAACAATTCTGAACCTTTTTTTTTTTTACTTTTTTGTACTTGCTGATCCAAATAGATGCATAAACTAAGAGAGCCGGAGGTGATGCTGATTTTTATCGAAAAGTATAAGGAACAGCGCAACCTGTGGGAGCTCAAACACCCTGCGTATCACAAAAGTGATGTACGACGGGCAACTATTACCAAATTAGCAGAGGATATGAAGCCATGGATCCCAGATGCAGACTACACAATGATCAATAATAAAATCAACAACCTGCGCAATTCTTATAAAAAAAAATACAAGGAAGTGCGCCAGTCCAAGAGATCAGGAGCAGCAGCCAACGATGTAGTAAAGCCCAAGCTGTGGTACTACAGACATCTCCAATTTCTGGATGACCAGATCGAGGCCAGGGAATCTATTTCCAGCCTTCCCTCAACCCTTCCTTCCACCCTTCCCTCCAGCGTTCCTTCCATCCTTCCCTCCACCCCTGCAGAGGCGGAGGAGGAGCCTCCCGAGCTAGAAGAGCCAGATCTTCACATCTTCAGCCCGGTATAGTATTTATGATCATATTTATTGTCCACTAAGTAATATTGAGTTGAACTGTTTTGATTAGCCATAAAGGATCCCACCCCCCCCCCCCCTCAAAAAAAAAACAGTACTGAGTTCAAAATTGTGTGTGATCAATTCCTCAAATAATAGAATTTTTCATTTTATTTTATAAACAGGATGAGGCAAGCCAGGAGGAAGAGGGTCAGGAGTGTGACAGGCAGGAGGAGGCAGGGCCCAGTGGTACTCAGCAGGTCCCCAGGCCTAGTGGCAGCACCGTCTCCCAAGTGGCTCCCCTCCACGTCAGACCGCCAAAACAACGGCGGATGACACAAGTGGAGGAGTCACTAAAGATGATTCAGGAGGCTGCTGCCATTATGAGGGCCCCCCTCAACCCTACGGAGGGGTTTAGCACCTATCTGGCGGATAAGCTGCTCAGAATGGAGGCGGGACAACGGGCCCTCTGTGAGCATCTCATCTATATGGCCGTACACATGGGGGCGAGGGGACAGCTGACTGAGGCCACCCATATCTCACATCAGCCCAATCCCTCTCCTCCTTCTCCTCCTCCTCCTGCCACATCACCACCCACAGTGGCCCAGCCTGCAAGGGTGCATGGACGGGGCCGTGGAGAGAACGCTGCAGAGAGGCGTGGAAGGAAGGCTACAAGGAAGAGCAGGAGGTGATTCCCTGGCCTCGAGCTGCTCATCCAGAAATTGAAGGTTGATGGAGTACCACAGCTTGGGATGATGTATGTCTTTGGCTGCTGCTCCTGATTTCATGCTGTTGTTGATTTTATTATTGATCATAGTCAGGTCTGCATTTGGGATCTAATGACTTTATATTCTCTACTAATTTGGGAATAGTTGCCCTTCGGTTTTTGTTTTGTTTATTTCCGAAATAAAGGGAAATTTGATTTCAGCAAACCTACATGCCTGATGTGTTTTTTTGGGGAAGTAGCAATAATATTGCATAAATACAATGTGTAATTAATAACAAGGGACACCAACCTCCATGATTTGTGAAAAATAAAATATTATATTGTTCTGAGAAATTGACACACCCAAAAATGCACAACAAAATTAAAGACCAAAAAAAAAGGGGGAATTTGTGAGGTCGGCCTTGAAGAATTTTAATAATTATTCCTCAAATCACAAGATATAAGAAAGACATACGTTTGTCAGAACTCATGAGAAAGTTCTGCTGCCAAAATGACATTTAAAAGACCGTTCTAAAGCAAAAAAACATGCGCTGCTTTAAACGAAGCAATAACTTGCAGAATGACGAATGTGCTCTCTCCATTAGGAACGCTAGTTTTACAAGAACGAGCGCTCCCGTCTCCTAATTCAGTCTGAGCATGCGTGGGTTTTTGAACCGATGGACTTGCCCATAGACGATCGGAAATTCCCATCGGTTTTTTATCCATCGGAAAATTTTAAAACAAGTTCTATTTTTTCCATCCGATGGAAAAAAGACCGATGGGTACCATACACGATTGGTTTGTCTGATGAAAACCATCCATCAGACGGTTTTCATCAGTTAAACCGATCGTGTGTACGGGGCTTTACTGATATCCATTCCCAGCATCTTCTTCTGTCTAAAAAGACAGCACTATCTCTGTTATAGCATTATCCAGTGTCACTATCTAATCTCTGGACTGAGATTCTGGATCGGTAATGACACAATCATGTTGATCCTGGCGTCTGTGCAGTTCTTGGTAGTGGTCATAAATGTCCGACAGAGATCAGCCCCTACTTCAGCCTCTAACTTTGTGAATTGCTAAAAGAAAAATTACAATTAAGCCTCGTACACACGGCTGGTTTTATCGGCAAGAAAACTGCTGGGAAAACCGTTTGTGTGTATGGTTCCTCGTCGGCAAAACTGCCGGGAATCTCAACAAGAAAAATAGAGAACCAGCTCTCTATTTTCTCGTCGGGATTCTCGTTGGCCTGTTTCCCGATGAGAAAACCGTGCGTGTGTACGAGGCTTGTATGCTTACCTGTCCCCAGGTAAGCCCGCGCATGCTTGATGAGACTTTGACGCATGCGCGGTAGCTTACAAGGGTAGTGTAGGGTGAAGCAAGATGGCGGAGACAGCATCGAATGTGACGAGCGCATGCTCGTCGTAGTCAATGACGTCACCGGGTTCTTGCCATTCAAAAGAACGGCGGTTCTTTTGAATGTGCGTGTGTACACATAGCTTGGCAAGAAAAGCTTGCCAGGAATCCCGTCAGGAAAAACTACGTTTTTTTCCTGACGGGATTCTCGCCCGTGTGTATAGGGCTTTAGAGTTGGGCAGAACACCCCCCTGTTTGGTTTACAACAGAGCTCTCTGTAACGGGAGGGCCCGGGGAACCCAGAATCTCTGAGAAAGTATGAGATACCCTTGCTTCAGCTTCCCCAATGCCTCTTATGTGTAAACCACCCTGTGTCTCTATTAGGGGCACAGGGTGAATGAGAACCCCACTATGATCGGTGATAATCAGATTCAATGCTGTATATATATAGTATATAGATTGGATGTATACTGTGTGTGGGGGTTGTGTAATCATTGCTGTGATGAGGTGGGGGGTGATTTACATTCTACAGATCCTTTCATTGGGAGATGTGTATTGAAAGTTCGTTATGTTCTATTGTGTAAAGTCTTTTGATAATGGGAGTTAAGCCTGTAATTATAGGTATGCTACACTGGCAGCCAGACAGTCTGCTAAATAGAAAGGTCATGTGTCTGAGCCATTCACTGTAGTTAATTGGCTCATGTAAATTGGGTCTGGTCAGAGGTGTATGATGAGGGGAGGGTCAGAAGCTTCTCTCTGTGGATATAAAAGTTGTAATGTTTTGCAATAATAAAGCAGTTCATTTTGGAAAGATACAGAGTGTTGTCTCGTTCTTTCAGAAGGATTAATTCCTATGGGAAGTGGTCGCCTGACTGTGAAGAATCGGTAGTGGAGTATGTTCTGAGAGAGGGAAGATCTGAACGACGTTAACCCCTTTCATACGTGGGCAGTCGTTACATTCTTGAACACTGCAAAAGTTCTGACCCGAATGACGAACCCCATTGAAGTCTATGGGACCAGAACTTGAAAAGTCCCCATTTTGAAGGCTTATATGCAAGTTATTGGCATAAATGGTTTGGGGGCCTGGGTACTGCCCTGAGGGACATGTATCAATGTAAAAATAAAAATAAAAATATTAAAAGTTTTTACTGGGGCAGTGATTTTAATGATTTTTAAAGTAAATCAATAAAAATGAAAAATTCCTTTAACTATGGTCCCTGGGGGGTCCCCTTTGTCTGCCTGTAAAGTGGCACATCTGTAGCATGCATAGAACATGCTGTAGCAAAAGTGACATTTATAAAGGAAAAAAAATACATTTAAATTGCCGACAATACAATACCATTTACGGCAATACAAAAATGTTAAAAAAAAAACAGCATGGGGGTCCCCCCAATCCATACCAGGCTCTTCGGGTCTGGTATAGATTTTAAGAGGAACACCACACAAATTTGTTTATTTTTTTTAAAAGGCGTGGCTTCCCCCCAAATTCTATACCAGACCCTTATCCAAGTATACAGCTCAGCAGGCCCCCAAGGGCCTCTTCCCGACAACCCTGGGCAGTGGTTGTGGGGGTCTGTGGACAGGGGGCTTATCGGAATTGTCGTGGAAATTTTATGAAGATGTATTTAATATGTATTGTCATAGTGTCACCCAGTGTTAGTACTCCCGTAACCCGCTCTAAAGAGCTGACTGGAGCAGACTGACGCTGGTTGAGATCCGTCTGGTAGTGGAAAAACGTCTTAAGGTTGAAGATGATATTTGCAGAGTGGGGATATGTCCGCCGACGAAGGGCCCTCTGTGCATTAGCGCAGACGATCGTCGAAGGGGGGGATATGTTCGCTCTGCAAGGACATTATTGGTTATAGGCGGATGTGCGCTTTTGTCTCTGCTATGTCTGATCAGCATGGTCGGGATTCGTATCGCACGCCTGCAGATAGCCTCCCTTCCACAAGCAATAATAGTATAATCTGAGTATGCTCTGTTCTCTAGAATGGCGCAGAATAAGGATTCCTATCAGCGGTAAAACGGAGTCTTGGGTTGTTATGACCAGAGATGGCGTCCATGTTTGTTTAGCTTACATTCGCCCGGTCTCTGCTCAGACACACCCATCAGAATCCTTTAATTGTATTGTATTGTATTGGACATCCTGTTGGAGGGATGTCCTTGTATGGTCATTTTCCCTGTGTGAAGGTCACATGCTGTGACATCACTTCCTGTTGGTAACTTCTTTGGTGAAGATCACATGCTGTGACATCACTTCCTTTTGGAATTTAATAAAAGATCGAGGCAGACTGGGCTCTAGTCAGTCATGCTGGGATGCTGAGATGAACATAACAGTCTGGTGATGTCTGGTTTTTGAATGGGAAATCAAATGAAAGATGAGCTGCATTATATCATTCAGACGAAATGTGTTATTATTAGGGACACGAGATTTGGCTGTGCGCTCTGCGTACAGCCTTATTTCGCTGACAGAATATGGAAGCCCCCTTTAACAAGGGGGCCCCCAGATCCCAGCCCCCTCCCTATGTGAATGAGTAGGGGTACATTGTACCCCTACTCATTTATTAAAAAAAGTGTCAAAAATTATTAAACACAGGATGCAGTTTTGACAATTCCTTTATTAAAAACATAAAAAAAAACAAAAAAAAAACAATGTCCTCTGATGTAGATCTATCGTCAATCACGACACCCGCAGCACCTGGAAAAGAAAAAACAAGTTGCACCTGTGATGAAGATTAACTGCCAAATGCCTGCTCCTCCGTTTGACAGTTCTTAAATAGGTAAGGGGCTGGGCTACCTGGTGACAACACCTGGTGGCACCACCCCCTTGTGACGTCACCGACCATTTCACAAACTTATGCTCGGTCTGAACTGCTTGTCCAACCCTAATCACAATGATGCAGTCTCATCACCAAGGGGGAGCCTATGGAAATCCTTCCTCCTACATGCAGCAGACTGATGACATTATTCCAGCCTAGACAAAGTCACTTGACTGCAGCACAAGGACTGCTTTATGATGAAAGCTTTTTAAAAAATTGCTATATATTATGGTATTAAATTCAAGATTAATCACTGAGCTAGTATTAATGAAGCAGCTGGCATAAACTGTATGGTGACAATAAAAAAGCATAAAAAATGGGTGTATGCAGCCCTAGTAGCATAAAATGAAAGGTAAGAGTCCATAGGGTTTAAGGTAAAGTCCTTGTTCAGGAAAGGAAAGCTGGAACCACCCACGGTGTAAACAGAGACACAATCAGGTGAGCATGAAATTATCCTCCACCGAACATCAACACACAGGGCCTCTTACCAAAGAAAACGGACCACTGAATTACAGGTGGTCAAACAAGCATGATATGTCCACAGTGCCACGAAACCACTTCAATTGGATCATAGATGGCTGGATCTTGTAGTCTCAATCACCAAATGGAAGATCATAGGTGCATACATAAAATACAAGAAAGGCAACTCATCATTGTGTAGTATTTAAAACCAAGGTAAATGTATTTCTAAAAAACAGCCAGGGTACTCACATTTTGTCAAATAAAAACATGCATATCAAAGGCTGCACTAGTTTCCAACCACAAAGACGGGCCAAGGTCGACACGTTACAGCATCGTGACATCAGGGCTCCACCCTATGCGGCATTTCGTCCAATAGAATGTTGCCAGAGGCGTGGTCAGAGCTCGTCTTATCCTCTTTATATAGTTGGGAGGGTGGGATAGAAACGGCCATGCCCCCTGCACTCCAAGCCTCTCTCTCATCCGCAGGAAGCGGAACCATGTCATAACCGGATGTTTACATTACGGCTTAGACATACATGGCTAAATACTCCTACGGCGGTCAGGTTTAGGGAGACCAGATAGAAACCATAAATAGTAAACCTATCCAGTTTCTGAGAGAGGGAAGGAGAAAGAACCAGGCCAAATTGGAAACAAAAATCATGAAAATAGAAATACTTAAAAAATCCAAAAATAGAAATAAATGTAATATTGAAATATTAATAAAGTCACAATTTAATCAAAAACTGACAATGAAATAGACGTGATGCCGTCATCTAGTGGTTGAAAACAGGTAATACAGAAAATCTAAATATTTAAGAACAATATAGAGAAAAACTAACTAAAAAATACTAGAAGAGGGAGAATAGTTTGGGGATCAACTGTTATTGATAAAGGCATTCACATCCCATTCTATGTATAAGCCAAATGGTCTATAAGATTTTAAACAGAAAATCCACCAAGTCTCCATCTTTGAGATCTCCCTCCTAATATGGCTGCGTCTCCAGTGAGGAACAAATTTATCTATAGCCATAAAAGATGTACCCTTTAAGCTTTTATCATGGCACAGAGCATAGTGTTTTGATAAACTGTGATTCACAAAGCCTTTACGAATATTCGCCAAGTGCTCCTTGAATCTAGTTTCAAGCTTACGAATAGTGCGACTGTCATGGTTATGCAGTAATGTTTGTGTCTCAGCTTACCCCTTCTCCATGTGTTCACCTTAGAGGCCAGCCACTCTCTCTTGGCTGCTTAAATAATCTCTCCTCCAAGCATGGCTCCACCTCAGGCCCTATCAGGGAACACTATATTAACCTGTGCACTGCAAGCCAGCCGTGTTGATCAACATTGTTTGTTAAGCTATTGTGTGTTTGGGTTCCTGCTTGCCGTGTGCTACGTCTGTCTCTGTTTTACCGATCTTGGCTTGTTCCCGACTATCCCTGTCTGCTTGTGACCTTGACCTTTGCCTTGTCCTTTGTTTATTCTTGTCTACTAGTCGCCCTGACGTTTGGCTTATCCCCTCACTATCTCTTGTATCCTGAGGTGCTGCTTCCCCTCTATCCTCTATAGCCTACTGTGAGCGTGAGCTGGGGGACTCTGGGGGCCGCGACCAGGATCCAGTTGCAGCCCAGTCCATCCTCACCACTAGAGGCTCTGATGAACACCTGCTGGATCTTAGACTCCGCGCCCTGGGGAATCTTAGGCTCTAGCTCCCTGTGGGATCCCTGTTAGTGCTCCAGTGGACCTACCTTCCTTAATCACCCAGTGTTCCATCCACAGCAGTCAGCTATAGGGTTCACTACCTTAAAGGTGCACTCCTGACCCCAACGGTGTGCATCTGTCGCCTGGCTTCAGGTGACCTGACAGCGACCCACATAGTGTAGGCCGCAAGGGCACGTAATCATATAAATCACATTTTTTGTCGAACAAGTGATGAATGATCCCACATCATATTAGAAAATTGGTGAAAAAGGAAACTGCGCTAGGATAATGTAAAACAAATTTCTAAGTGAAGGGAGCAGCAACTAATCTGAAAACAGTCATCAGTGAAACAAATTGAAAAAATATATATAGTTGCGCTACTTATGAAATTAATCATAAACACACCACTAAGTGATTAGATTCTAAATAAATAAATACAGCAGTGGTGAATAAACAGTGGCAAATAAGGTTAAACATTGCTCAGTGAAGACCCAAATAAAACTAAATCTGCACAATAATAAAAAATTAATATAATGTGATTTGGAAAATTATATATGAATAGTCAACCGATCATATAAAAAATCTTCAAAGTTCATATATTGTAACAAAAAACACCCGTGAAAGTGTCCAGAAAAAAGGAGAGGAAATCCAATCTTCATTAAGGGATACCAATCGTGACAATCCACCACCAACAGTGAGTAATCCTGCTTACCGGATAACGTTGGTCCCCTATCACAGAGGACCTTAAACAGCGTATAATGAGTCTTGATTAACACCACCAGACTTCAAACCGCATGTAGTGGATCTCGATTGATACTCCCAGACAGCCCATATAACATCATTCAGTTGCCAGTATTCCACACTTTGAAGTGTGGACCTGGGGGTTCCAATCTGGGTACTGTTGACGCAACTTCCGACAGCTTTCAATGTGGCTTATGTTATTCTGGTGTTTAATCCAGTCCTGATCCCACTCTGTGTCCTCTTCTTCTTCTTTCTCCTCCCCTACACCGTGTGCCGGTCCCGGCCTCTCTCTCTCTAGAGGGAGGTGTCCGCCGAACGGTGAGGAGAGAGAGAGGCCGGGACCGGCACACGGTGTAGGGGAGGATAAAGAAGAAGAGGACACAGAGTGGGATCAGGACTGGATTAAACACCAGAATAACATAAGCCACATTGAAAGCTGTCGGAAGTTGTGTCAACAGTACCCAGATTGGAACCCCCAGGTCCACACTTCAAAGTGTGGAATACTGGCAACTGAATGATGTTATATGGGCTGTCTGGGAGTATCAATCGAGATCCACTACATGCGGTTTGAAGTCTGGTGGTGTTAATCAAGACTCATTATACGCTGTTTAAGGTCCTCTGTGATAGGGGACCAACGTTATCCGGTAAGCAGGATTACTCACTGTTGGTGGTGGATTGTCACGATTGGTATCCCTTAATGAAGATTGGATTTCCTCTCCTTTTTTCTGGACACTTTCACGGGTGTTTTTTGTTACAATATATGAACTTTGAAGATTTTTTATATGATCGGTGGACTATTCATATATAATTTTCCAAATCACATTATATTAATTTTTTATTATTGTGCAGATTTAGTTTTATTTGGGTCTTCACTGAGCAATGTTTAACCTTATTTGCCACTGTTTATTCACCACTGCTGTATTTATTTATTTAGAATCTAATCACTTAGTGGTGTGTTTATGATTAATCCCACATCATATGATCGACCATTAACATTAGAGCTAAAAGAGAGATACTTTCTCTCCCTGAGACAATTATTTTGACAAGCTTTGCATTTTCCACACTGATAGTAGCCCTTAAAATCCCCAAAGAAACTTGGTCTTACTGGGGGTCTAATTATGTTGGGGCTATATGTAGTCTAAGAGGGGGAGCACCTCTATAGGTGACCCTAGGTAGTTCTGGGAGCAAGGGACCTAGTATTCTATAATTTTTTTAAACGCCCCAATGTTTTCTAAAGATCTTTTTAATAGAGAATGTTGATTCGAATAGTTGTGTGAAATGAAAATCGAGACGAAAAATCTCCCCCTTCATCTTTTACTTTAGGCTTTAATAGATCATCTCTTTCCCTCGAAAGAGGGAAAGGCGACATCAGTTATGATCCGGTCAATATATTTCTGTAGGAAGCGAGTCTTCAAAAATTCTGCCTCTCTCAGATAATCAACTTGTAAGGAGCAATTCTTCCTCAATCTGAGGAATTGGCTCATAGGGACAGATCTGAGCCAAGACTCATGATGGCAGCTATCTGTCCCTATGTAGCCATATCTGTATCTTTGAAGTATGTGGACGTGATAAGCCTGTCGTCCTCTACTCTAATTTCCTGGTCTAAGAAGTGTATAGCAGAAGTACTGGCCTCATGTTGGAGAACAATGCCTCGATCATTGGTGTTAAGCTCACCAATGAAGAGGTCTAAAGAAGCACGGTCTCCTTTCCATAGGAGGAGGACGTCATCAATGTATCGCCCCCAGAAGATCAACTCAGTCCTCTTTTGACCATAGATGACATCCTCCTCCCATTTGCCATGAAGAGATTCGCCATACTAGGTGCAAATTTGGCACCCATCGCCACTCCCCGACCTTGCGGATAGTAGGAGCCGTTGAACCAAAAAAAGTTATGGCTCATAGCACAGTCAAGGAGATGGAGAAGGAACCGTTGCTGCAACCTACGAATGCCCGAATCTCTTTCCAAAAATCGCTTCATAGCCTCTCTGCCATGGCGATGGGAAATAATGGTGTATAGAGAGGCCACGTTAGCAGTGGCCATAATATACCCTTCTTTCCAGGTAATTTGCCTCAAGACATTAATGACCTGTGTACTGTCTTTAAGATGAGGAGTTTTGGAAACAAGAGGCTGCAAAAAATTGTCTATATACCTCCCAATCCTAGAAGTAACGGAATCAATTCCGCTAATTAGAGGGCAGCCAGGTGGGTTTAGGGGGTTCTTATGAACTTTTGGGAGGTAATAGATCACCGGATTGCATGGTGCTACCGGATCAGATAAAACCTCTCCTTTTTGTTCAAAATACCTTTATTGATCAGGTAGGTAAAATGCTTAGCCAATTATTACAACAAATTATATTTTTTGGGATGCGGTAACGGCAGTGGCCAAACAAGAATAATAGACATTGGTGAGTGTAGTAATAAACTTGGCATAAGAGTTGTAAGAAAATAAGAAAAAAGCTTGAACTGCCCCTAATAAATAAGAACTTGTCATGATAAGAATCTGGATGTTTATTTAATCTTTCTTTATTAAGTTTTTTCTTTACATATGTAGCGGGTATGTACATTTAAAACTGGTGAGGACACCAGTGATGTATAGTTCCCTGCGGCCCAGCAGGTGGCGCTGTCACTTTGGGCCGGGGTTGAACCATCGCTGTAGTGCCGTACCCTTTGTGACCTCTCGCATCGGTTGTACGGCGGGGCGGGGAACCCGCCGTGCTTGCTGGGGAAGGGTATAAAGGGGGTGGACATCTTCACCACGAGGTTCGAGTCCCAGGCACCTTCAGCCTGAGGGCTGCGGTTTGCGGTAGGTGTCCAGGCGGCCTAGGCCTGGACACCTGGAGTTCGTGTTCCATCCCAGACACCTTCAGTCTGGGATGAGGTACTCAGCCGGATGCCTGGGGCCCAGTACCTTCCGCTGGGTCCCGTGAGGGAGGGATCATCCTAGGGGGCCCCGGGAGTGGGGCACCCGAATCCAGCGGCGTAAGGGACCGGAGGAGGGACTCACCTGAAGACCTGGTGCAGCAGATTGCCAGTGCCGGGTGAACCTCTGGAGACCGCCCGGAGGGATATCTTTTTCCCGAACAGGGGACAAGTTCAAAGAGGAAGTTAAGTCCACGTTCAATGACCGGTGGCAGCGGTCCATCTATTCCAATCAGGTCAGTGGCAGGGGCCTGCAATTAGGCCCGTGGCAGGGGCCTCAACGGTTCACCCGGTCTGTGGCAGAGACCAAAACTCACGGTCGGTGGCAGAGACTGAGCGCCAGGCCTATTCGCTAGAACAGGAATAGGAGAGTTCAGTTGTGCCTGGGCCTACTCGTTCCCACACCCTCATGTTCGTCTTGTTACGGAAGTATCTTCCTCGCTTAAACTAAGTGATTAAAACCTTTTGTCTATATAAAATGAAATCAAACGATAGCGGTGCAAAAAGAGAAAACAATTACATTTATTTATACAGGGATGATGCCACCTAATATCAAGATGATACCAATGTTACACAATAATACCAATAGGAACAAGAGAGCAAAAGAGAAGTAAGATTAATCTTCTTAAAAATGGGAGAGAGAGAGAGACAGAGAGAGAGAGAGAGGGGGGGAGGGAGGCAGAGAGAGAGAGGCAGAGAGAGAGAGGGAGGCAGAGAGAGAGAGAGAGGCAGAGAGGCAGAGAGAGAGAGAGGGGGAGAGAGAGAGAGGGAGAGAGAGAGAGGCAGAGAGAGAGAGAGGCAGAGAGAGAGAGAGAGAGAGAGGGAGAGAGAGGGAGAGAGAGAGGGGGAGAGGGGAGAGAGATACTACGTCACCATGTCTTGTTCAGGTCAGGTCTTCATTCTCCAGGGCTTAATCATGGCTCTGGCTGACTGATTTATACCCCCTCTCTACCTACCCCCCCATCAACCAGGATCCAAAATCCCGTGGTCTCATTGGTTTAAAGCTGACCACCTGATTGGTTGAAATCTCAAGCCATTTTCGCCTAGCAAATTCAGATCTACGTTCAGCCCACATTAGCCTGCTAAGGGCCACTGCGGTGATGGAGTCTTGCTATCTGTACTGGCCCTTTTAAGACAAAGGATATTTAAGTATCACCTGAAACCTAATTTGGGTTCTCAACTGGTAGGAGATGATCAGACCTTTGAAAACAATATATGCTAAAGGCCCCTGCGGTGATGGAGTCTTGCTATCTGTACTGGCCCTTTCAAGACAAAGGATATTTAAGTATCACCTGAAACCCAATTTGTATTCTCAGTATACTGTAAAACTGTCCTTTTAGAATATAACTTGGCATTATATCACAAAATATATATATTCCTGTAACATCATATACGGTTATACCCATCCCCCTACATATACATCCATTGGGGGCATGGTGCTTTATTTAGAGTCCAGGATATGAATATGAAATGTTCAAAATATCGACCACAGTACCCCCTCAAGTTCATTATTGAACTTATGACCTCCTTCAATGATCTTGTACCCACCCACAACGGCCCAGAAGCCCTCCGACTCTTCCCCCACCACCACTGTGGCCTCTTCCTTTCTTGAACCCGCCGTAACCCATCAAGGTAGACTTGAGACAGTCCTGGTGCCTTTGAGACTTCACATCCGACCCATGAGAGTCTGTACTGCAATGCTTCATCGCCCCTCTGCATTGGAAGAGCGGAACTCAAACATTACTGGCGGGATCCTTGCATATTTAGTCCTGTAGCTTGGAAATATGGTGTTATGATTGTCACAATTGGATCGGACCGCGAGACAGCACTTTTCAGCATGGTGAAGGAAAGTTTCAGAAGAGTCTTATTCGTGGCACGTTTTTCTTAAGAGATGCGTTGCTTCTTCAGGTGGTGGTTGGGTGGGCCTCCGGACAGTCGTGCATGAATACAAAAAACAAAAAACAAAAAGGAGAACGTCAGACAGGAGTTATTGGCGGAATGTCAGACAAGAGCAGTGGCGTGGCCATTAAGACTAAATACCTATGAGGGGTGCAATGTGTACGAGTAAGGTGGGATCCCCACAGAGTACCGAGTCCGAGCCACAGCCAGTATCATCAATTGCCCTTGATGGTAGGGATAGTCAACACTGCCTGCTATTGTCAGGTCCCTGGGTTCACCTGCTCACTGGACTCGGGTTAGAACAGTAGGTAGACTCGGGGAGGTAAAATTACATTAAGACATAGGACCTGGATGTCCAGGGATACTTTGTGAAATATGGTACTTGTATGTTTCAGGAACCCATTCTATAGAACCCACTGGACTCTTAAAAATGAAATCAGGCAGAGACGGTAAACCCTTACAATTCACAACTCATCTCTGATATTCAAGCAAAAGTTCCAGAAGATGAATACATTTATTTTTAAAGATAAAGCAGAACATTATCAGCTAATGGACTGGTACCATCACTTAAAGTGATTAAGAATATGAAACAAAGAAAGAGAAAGGAGAAAAAAGTAAAATAAGTAACAAAAACATACAGGTTCAATGCTGCTTCGAGCCAGACCGTTTGTCACAGATTCCACTTTATGTCAAAGAGCACTGTATCTGTATTCATAAAAACAAACAAACAATATATAACTGTCCTGAGACAGTGCCTCGAAAAATAATATATTGTGGCTGTTGCAGCAGCAACTTGGCAGAAAAAATAAAAATAAAAATAAAAAATAAAGGATGAACAAATAAAAATAGATAACTCTTCTCCCCTATTAGTGATCAACAGGTGAACAGGATCACTGTCACTAAGAATTTACAAGTCGGGTACAAAAACCAAAAAAAAAAAAAATATATTAAAAAGAAGAGGCTAAACCAATGGTTGCCAAAAAACTTTTTTTAGAATTTAGTCACCCCGACTGTCTTTTAATATTACAGATTGAACAGGCTGATCCCTAGAACAAAAAACAAGAAAAATATAGTTCTAGGGTCCTCTCTTAAATGCGCAAGCTACTCTAAATCGGTCTCTTAATAGTGACCCGCATTGGGACCGCAACAGGGTGGAGTTTACTAAAGTTTTGGCCCCAGAACATCCTGATTTCCATCACCCTTGTTATCTCCTCCCATGCTCAACCTCAGGACTGCTCCAGAACCTCTGGAACTCCCCACCTTTAAAACCATACGCCCAGCCAGGCGCTCCCCTTTCCACACCTAGGTGTCCCTAAATACTCTTTTATTCCAGGAAGCCTACCCCGCCTCCACCTAAAATGTTACCACAGCCCGCTCCATATCAGATAATTCCCAGCGGCTATTATTTTTGTTCCACCCCCTCCCCTTAGATTATCAACCCCTAGAGAAGGGCCTTTTTATTCACGCCTTGCCCAAACTGTTGGCACCAATTAAATCCTGTTGCCCAAAGTTTAACTACCCATCTTTTAACTCCTCCCCGAATCCCAACGGAAGTTTCACTAAGTGTAAGGGGATGTCAGGTTTTATAAAAAAAAACTTTCTTTCGGGGCTATCGGGGTGCAACCCGGGGTTTCTTCTATATCCCTCCCAAGGACAAGAGTGTAGGTACAATAGACTCCCCGAGGTAGTGTACCCTGCTGAGTACAATTCAACCTGATGCTAAAAACAGTGTATCATTAGCCATGTGATATCAGCATCAGTACCCCAGCATCCGGTATTGAGTCTAACACCTACGCCATCGAAGCAATGACAAAAACCCACAAAATTCTATCCCAGTGACCATGCCCAGGGTATATCATGCACCCCTACCTACTGTTAGGTTCAAGAAACACCCTCGTTCCATGACTATTGCCACATCAGAATAATACCCAGGTGCTTCCTTCCCAGCAATGATCTCCCCATCCAGAACACAGAGTGAAATACATTCACCACTGTGTATTGGCCGTGCAAGGGACATTGTGGTCACACTTCTGACAGAGGGAAATATCAACCTGCCCCTAGCTTCCGTACCCTCCGATCACATATGGGTCACTTAGCCACAAGATAGAATCCCCAGTCAGTAAGCCACTGGTGCTCTCAAATCTACAGACCGAGTCTGCATTTCTGTAACACCTTTCACAATCCAAACCAGTACAGCCCATCCAGGCATTCGACTACCACTTTGGATTAGTGTAGGCGACGTGTTTTGGCACAGTCTTACTGAGTGGTGATGCTAACTCATCAGGCCACTGCCCCTCATAGAGAGATTTGTACAAACAGCTTGATGTTGGTTGATAACTCCACCTGCTCATGTGTGCACACCAGAGCCAATGACATATATCTGCCCTGTACCATCCCATACTCTCTACCAACCTCCCACCATGGCGGACAAAATCTTGAGTCCCTTTACACTGGGTCCTATTCCCCCCCATATAGTGCTGAATACATCCCTCCTCTTCCAGCTACTCCTCAGAAATTAGCGTCCTGAATGAACCTCACCCTGTGTCCGCACATCTCCGGGAGCAAGCCACTGGTACCATGACCGCACTTGATTCAGTGTGTATTCAGCACATATAGGATAATAGGTTTTTATCAACCACTATGAGATGCTGGAGCGCCATGTGGTGATGGAATACTGTAGATACCTGCACCATATTCAGTGTCCCACATGTCCCCCATTAAAAAACATTTACCCTTTCCCTGATATGTAGCCCAGGACCTCCCAATGTGTTCCTGATTATCTCCAGCTCCATAGTGTTAACGGTACCCGGTGACCCGCCTCCCGCTCCAAAGACAGTCGCCATCAAGCCTCTCTTTTTCCTAAGTTATGGGATATGGTCTGCATACCCGGATTGAAAACCACCTGCCACCAGGTACACCCAATCCCTCATATAGACTGCACACCTTCTCCCTCCTCTTTCAATTCGGTATTCAGACAATGTTATACTTCACCCCTACAACACAAGCTGCCTACACTATTCAGACAGGACTCACATGAATGACAGGAGCCTAGTGCCACATTGGGGCACTGGTCTTCTTGGCCTGCAAGACACAGACAACTAGTTAAGGTACACAAGGACTCTAGGACAGGAAGGACACCTATGGGTGTAAACTGAGGAGAATACGGCATGCCCACACATACCCCGGACGTGAGGGCTCTTGGAACAGCCAAGCGCTGGTAACACCCCATACAACCTTCCTGCACAATTTTTCCCTAGACTCAACCAAAACTATACAATATGAGGCCAGACCTATACCCTCTCAACTTGTATGCAATCAGGCAGGCCCTCATACCACACATCTGCAGGTAAATCTAAAATAAATTGGAAAACAAAATTGCATAATGTGTATCCAGCTTGAGAAACTGCTGTTACCAGACACACCTGACCAACAGACTAAGACAAATCCCTTGCAGCACTGAGGCGCTGGGACCACTGAACAGTAGGGGGTACCCGAGCCGACCGGTGTGCCTTGAAACACACAGATATTTATTAGGCAATTGGTAACAAATAGCCACATAAACAGTCCCCGCAGGAAACTATGAGAAGGGTTGGTTTGCCCTATTTCAGAGAGATGGGATTGCTTGGTGACACGGTAGGAAACAGGTTTAAACTACATTTGGGGACACACAGATAGCTACGGACATTAGCATACCTTAGCTTCAGGCAATGAGCCAACCTTGTACAGCCAGGTATGGTTGGGCGTGTACCTAATTACAATAACAGCGAGGGGGGTGTAAGCAGTCCTACTCCTGAACACAAGTTCGCCCAAAGTAACATCAGACCATTACCCTTTTACCACAAAGTACAGTACCCCTGGCAGAGATTTATAATGCCCCTTAGCCTCACATATGTGTTAGAGTGCCAATTATCCCCGGCAGTCTTACTCAACTTTTAATTTATAACAACTAATATGCGGACTTCAGTTAATTGGTTCTGCTACTCAGTGGATCAGAACATACAACACACACTGGGTGGTCCAAAACACAACCGAATGGACTGACAACTAGACATTCCAACTAGATAATGGTGGCGACAACCTAAAACATTTACATGTGAAACCCGACCAACCAGGAAAAATTTTTTTTTATAACGTTGTCTTATGGAGGCTACGATTTCCTCTTGTTCTGAAAGCCAGAAAACCCAATTATCGAATCTGAGGGATAAAATTCCAATAAAAGTTAGTGATAAACTTTCCATTTTTCGCAATTTACAAAAAAAAAAAACAACAATTCCAGTAACAAGACATTAGCATATGAAACACAAATATACATTACATTACATTACATAAACCGTGCACTTTTTTTAAAATACCAAAAATTGTTGAGCTCAACTTTTTATTAATATGTATTACTTAATACACATTAATACCACGTGGATTTTTGTTTTATGGTATACCAATAATTCCCCCCCCAAAAAAATTATTCACCATGGTGAGAAAAAAAATTAGCAACTTGTCCTAAACTTTTTAACAGTACCATTTATCAACCAATCATAATACTTCACCACAAAATCCCTTGCTGAGTTGTCTTCTGTAACACAAACACATTTTAGTAAATGCACCTTTACAAAAAACTATTACAGCCTGGCTCAGGTCATTTGCATGTCAATACAATTCGTTTTACATTCTCACAGATCTGGTTGGAAAGAAAGAGGGGTCATTTTGGGCTGTCAGCAGCTGAAAACATAACATAACATCACAGATCAGCACAACACCTCTTACATATTCTCCACACACACACCCACATTCACACACTTAGCTAGGTCATAAATGACCTCTAGACATCACAAAAATCAGCATCTTTTCTATCATGACCTGTACTTCTTAAACCCATAACATCTGTTTGGTATGGTTCCTCCTTGTCCCCCTGTTCATCATTATTCTACCATCCATGCACAACAAGCATCTCTTTCCCAAGCATTTGGCTTGACTGTACCATTTTTTTTTTAAATACAGTTTCCCAGTCCAGCGATCCCCAACATTGCATATTTCCCCACCCAAGGCCCATATACCAATCCTTTCTTCCTTCGGGGTCAAGTGGTAAGGTTCCCCATGGTTAGACTCCCTCTTTGAAGCGATTTTATTACCCATCCTTTACGGACGAAAGACCTTGAACTGATCCCGCAAACCTCTTATAGGTTGCTTTTTTTCCTCAGAGTTAGCTACTCTCTGACCAATGATTGGGTCGACGGATACTGCCCCCGTCGCCGTTACTAATATTTTTTCACTACTTGCCAGAACAATCCCTGTTCTGACTATAGTCCTTCAAAAACTTAGCCTGGAGATTCTCCAAACTAAATAGTTTTAATCCCCCCCCGTGGACTTTTCTGCAATATATTCTAAAAAAAAAATGACTGTATCACAGGGCTTCCCAAGCATTAAGCTTGATTAGCCCCTATGATTGCTTGTAGTGCAGGAGGCAGTTTAACTGATGCCCATGATTTTTAGCAGTTACAATATAGCCAGTGTTTACAGACCTACATGATGGATTAATAGTCCCATGCAAAGGTATAGATCCGGCCAATCACAAGATGAGATCAGTAACTTCCCATCTCAATGTGTAGATGCCTCTCAAGATGGCCGACAACCCAGGCCACAACAAAATGGTGGATGACCACCGCACATCTCATGGACAACGACAAAATGATGGATGACCACCCAATTTTCCCGCCAAAACCAGCATGGGACATACCCCATGGGTTCCCACACACAAAGGAAAACAAAAATAGTCTCCCCCAGATTGCAACACAGAAAAAAACGCACTACTCCATTCGCACCAAACATCAAAATCTGCCCCAAAAGCTTACAATCCCCCCCTTAGTAGTTTACACAGAAAGATAGATTCCCATACATCCAGATAATTCAGTGTGATTTAGTCTCCGTTTCCACTGATGCAATTCGCCATGCGACTTTGGGCACAAAGTCGCATTACAAATCGCTTCCCATTGATTTCAATAGCACCCATTCCAATCTATGTGACTCAAAGCTGCAGTGACTCTATCAAAATCGCATTCAAAGCCACACCACAGTCGCACTAAAGCTGCATTTCAACGTCACACGACATTGGAGTTGCGCCAGTGGAAACGCAGCCCTATACGCACAGGTTTGTTTCAATCCCAAAGATTTACCTAATCTTATTCAAAGGGTCAACTGAAATTGATTCCAAACAGAGCCCTTATCATTCATACCGACACCCTGCTGCAATTTCATTCTATATACATACATTATTCAAAAATCAGTCTCATCAAAATATTCGCCTAGACAAAAAGGTAAAAAGTTAAGTTCTGAGAAGTTTTTGTTAGGTATTCAGACTGGTTAAAAAGACATAAGAAAACGCTTAGCATTTCTGGCGTTAGGACCAGCTCTGTCTACCATACGAGAAATAATACTCACCCAACTTTAAACTTCCTCACACGGGGCACCATCTGTTACGGAAGTATCTTCCTCACTTAAACTAAGTGATTTAAACCTTTTGTCTATATAAAATGAATTTAAACGATAGCGTTGCAAAAAGAGAAAACAATTACATTTATTTATACAGGGATGATGCCACCTAATATCAAGATGATACCAATGTTACACAATAATACCAATAGGAACAAGAGAGCAAAAGAGAAGTAAGATTAATCTTCCTAAAAATGGGAGAGAGAGAGAGAGACAGAGAGAGAGAGAGGGGGAGGGAGGGAGGCAGAGAGAGAGAGAGAGGCAGAGAGGCAGAGAGAGAGAGAGAGAGAGAGAGGGAGGCAGAGAGAGAGAGAGGGAGAGAGAGGGAGAGAGAGAGGGGGAGAGGGGGAGAGAGATACTACGTCACCATGTCTTGTTCAGGTCAGGTCTTCATTCTCCAGGGCTTAATCATGGCTCTGGCTGACTGATTTATACCCCCTCTATGCCTACCCCCCCATCATCCAGGATCCAAAATCCCGTGGTCTCATTGGTTTAAAGCTGACCACCTGATTGGTTGAAATCTCAAGCCATTTTCGCCTAGCAAATTCAGATCTACCTTCAGCCCACATTAGCCTGCTAGGGGCCCCTGCGGTGATGGAGTCTTGCTATCTGTACTGGCCCTTTCAAGACAAAGGATATTTAAGTATCACCTGAAACCTAATTTATAGTCTCAGTAGACTGTAAAACTGTCCTTTTAGAATATAACTTGGCATTATATCACAAAATATATATATTCCTGTAACATCATATACGGTTATACCCATCCCCCTACATATACATCCATTGGGGGCATGGTGCTTTATTTAGAGTCCAGGATATGAATATGAAATGTTCAAAATATCCACCACAGTCTGTCATTGGAAGTTCAACTGAGTGTGTTCACCGTATTGTGAGAGAAATAAAGGAGTGTTGGACTTTCGATTGGTGTGGGCTATATCATTGTCAGGCACGTTTCCATGGAGTAACTGAGGCTTCGTATGCAGTGGACAGACCCGGGAGGTAAATCAACTAATTGGCTCAACCCTCTTATACACACGAGGGGAGAGCCTGGCGTAGTGTTCCTGCACTCTCCTCTCCCAGATACCCCTAGACACAAGCCGTTCAAACAGAAGGGGAGGAGGGAGAGTGAGGCTACTGCTACACATATAACATATTATTGACATTTACTAACAACATCAAACAATGATACATTTTTGTGATTATTCGTATTATGGGTGGTGACCTCTTACATTTCCTCCTCAGGAAAAAAAAAAAGGGAGGGGTAGGGGAATATGGAAGGGTGGGGGGAGAGAGGGTGGGGTGCGGACAGGGAGTATACTATAATAAAAGTGTGTGTTTTCTTGTGATATATAAGTGTGATGTGTTTTAATGTTTCCTTATATTCTCCCTCTCCTTATATGTGCCCTTTTCTAATTTCCTAGCTGTGTTTAATAATTATTTCCATTTACAAAAAAGAAAAAAAGGAATGTCATACGTGTATTTATTTTTCTTTTCCTCCTTTACGTGTACTTCTTCCCTCCCTTTCCCCTCTTAAACTGTGTGTATTTAAGTGTGTTTCCTTCCCTGTCTATCCTTCTCCATCATGTCTCCTTCCAACCCTATCCCTCTTCCAAAAAAATTAAAATCGACAAACAACAAAAAAAAAAAAAAAAAAAAAGGAGAAGAAAAAAAAATCAAAAAAAAATTAAATGATAAGAATCTGGATGTTAAAGAGACCCTGTCACCAGAACAACAGTGTATTTTCTTTAATGAAAATAGTGCTTTTAAAAGTGCTTTATGTGTATCTTGTACATACTATTGCCCCCTATAGGTAATAATTTGTATTTTATTAGCTTATTGAGCAGTTGGAGGCAGGGGGGAAATAAGAAAAATCTGACACTTACAGGTGTGTCGATTCCTCTCTTGTAACCCTCTGCTTTTTTTAAACATTTATTATCTCACATATATGTAGCGCCCCTTTACTTTTAGGGGTGTTATGTACCTAAATTA
This sequence comes from Rana muscosa, assembly GCA_029206835.1. Classification (NCBI taxonomy): domain Eukaryota; kingdom Metazoa; phylum Chordata; class Amphibia; order Anura; family Ranidae; genus Rana; species Rana muscosa. The sequence continues at coordinate 117,602,191 of JARGYO010005626.1, forward strand.
AGGGGTTGGTCTGAGCTGGTAGCCAGGCTCGGACCACTTTGATTGCTAGGTATTTGCCTCTGCCTATGTGATGCTGCCTGGTGTATGGTTCCTTGTGGCCTGTAGGTGGCGTTGCCATATCAGGTCTGGGTTGAGCCATGGGTGGCATTACTGCGCCTTAGGGTGTCCTCTCTCAGCAGCGGTACAGTGGGCGTGGTCGGCCTGCTGTGCACACTGGGAGAGGGTACATAAGGGGCAGACGCCATCTTTTAGGGGGAGTCGAGGAGGGGAGTAGAGGAGAGTTGGAGTGGAGGAGCCGGAGGGGTGTGCCCCTCAGGGGTGCGATGACTGGTCGAGAAGTCTTAGGCACCTATGACCCAAGGCTGCAACGTTCCAGGTAGGCCCAGTACCTTCAACTGGGTCTGCAGTTCGCCCATTGGAGTCCCAGGGTGCCCCGGTGAGGGTACCCGCTCTGATCGTGAGGAAGCCAGGGGAGGATCGGTCCCACTGAGGAGATGAGTAATGTAAGATTGCTGTCTCGGGAGAGGCCTGGTGACCTGTCAGAGGGAAGGATTCCTTGTTCAGGAAGGCTAACCTGTAGAGTACCCATTGGCATTATCCTGTTCTTAAAAGTCTACAGAGGTTAGAGGATCTCCTGTACCTGTCCCTGGAGGGGAAAGGGTGACAGAACAGTTTGAGCTCCACACCGGCTGCTAGGACTGTGAGAGAGGACTATCCGGGTGAGCTAAACCCACTCAGGATCGAGTGGCGACGAGGATACTAGTTGTGCCTGGATCTAATCCCTCACACTTATTCCTTCTTTCATCCATCTGTCTCTGTCTACTATGCAGCAAATAGAAAATAAACTCTCTGTTGAAGTTAAAGTGTTTCTGGACATTGGCTTCTTTGGGGGAAAACAGAGACTTAACCCCATACTCTGGGGAAGAGAACCAGTGGAAGAAGGTAACTCGCTGCAGGATCAAAAATTTGTGAACACCGCTTAACCTCTTCAAACAGGAGGGTACGGGCATATAGCACGGTGTGCCTTGACTTGCAAGTGAGCCAGACGAGAAAAAGGTCTGTGTGCTACATATAATTGAAAGTTGAGGCTGGGTGTAGGAGAACTGCTACCTCAGCAAATGTAAACAAAAAGTGCTCAGGCTGTGAGATGGAGTTGATCTCCTGCACACAGCCTCAGGGAATTAAAAATAAAGCTGGGTGTGATCTACTAGAACTTCATTTGACATTTTTTATTGCAAGAACATTGTGTAGCGACCTCACCCTTTCCTCCCTTCTCTTCTCTCTTCTGGCTCTCGTCTAGGGGACCAGGGAGGAGAGTGTGGCACACCACCAGCTCACACCATACTGTATGTAAAGATGGAGCTGATCAAATAATACCTTCGGGTCTGTGTTTCCATCCAGAGCCAAACCTTCTCTTGAGAATGATTCCCACCGTCCATGCAGGTGGAGGTAGGGCCCTTAACTCCCAGTAAGTTACTGTCCACACCACTGAAAGTCCAACAGTTATTTATTCGTAGCAATAAACAGTCTCTGTGAGAGCAGACAGGTTGTAACACATTCAGTTCAGACAAGGTGGGAGAGGAAGGTCCAGGCACAAACTTTAAACTTGGTTTTCTCCTGTTCTGTATATCACCAACAGGCTTGACACACAGTCGCTGCCACCGACCGTGAGAACTTGAACTACCTTCTAGAAGCGATGGCCCCTGTCAGGAAAGGACATCCATCCGAACGGTCACCAGAGGCCGCACCGTCACCAGCAAATGCTGCACTGGGTCTTCGGATAGGGTCACCTCCCTGGCCTCTCCGTCCTAGATTCGGGCGTCCACACCAGGGGACACCCTAGGAGCCCTTGATCCCTTGCGGAACCCAGTCGAAGGTACTGGGTCCCAGGCCTCCAGAAAGTACCTCACCCCAGACCGAAGGTGTCAGGGGTGAGACCGCAGCTCCGTCTCCAGGCCTAGGGCACCCGGAGACCACCATCACTCAAACCCAGGCTGAAGGTGCCTGGGCGTGGACCCCGAGCGAAAGACATCTGCCCCCTTTATACCCTCCCACAACAGGCACAGCAGGTTCCCTGCCCCACTGTACTACTGCCACAAAGGGCACAGCCCTCCAATGGTTGTTCAACCTCGGTCTATGGTGACAGCGCCACCTATAGACCCTGGGGAACTGTACACCCTTGATATCTCCACTGGCATAAATTGGTCCATCAATCCTAACAATTGTTGCATCTGAGCCTGTTACCACTCAGATGCTTCCCCTAAATATGACCACCGGCTACAATTGTAAGAATGTCCATATTTCTAATCATCGGTGGGGTCAAATTGGCATTCGTTCTGGACCACAGCAATGAGAAAATTTGATGGAGTAAGATGAAAAATCATTCTCAAATGTACAGGTTTCATTTGGCAAAGTCCATTTATTCCGAAATCCAATGTTAAAAGCAAACAAAATTTTGAGCTACTTTTGAATGACATTCAAATGTACACATTTGTGTAAAACACTAATGTTCCTAAGTATTTTTCGTTTGATATTCTACTAGTATATACCCAGCTTAACAGCTCAGTTTATGGAAATGGCAACAGCATTGATTTATTTGTGTAGTGTTTGTTCTTGGTTAGTTGGGGGTGTCAACTTGGAATAGTAGTCCATGTGTGATAATCTTCCCTTGTTAAGAAGTAGTTGGGATTTTTATAGAAGAAGGTGTGGTGAAGTGAGTGTGAACTAGCACCCTCTAAGGCTGTGCTCCTTCTCCCCAGAAGGGTTCCAGAGCCTGAGGGGCTGCTGCCCTCAAGCAGCCCATGGACTGCCCATGGACTGTGTTCTAGAGTCCTCAGCTGTGTCAGAGCTCCTGAGAAGTTGTTTGCAGAGCCTCATCACAAGGGATCTGGTTTGTAGAAGGACTGCCTCACTCACTGGAGCATGACCAGAAGGAACTAGAAGGTGGCAAGTTGTCCTGGGTCTTTGTGAGTAAAGAACCTAATTTGATCCCTGTGACTGTGCAGTGTTCTGGAATCGCAATGGCTACCAGTAGTTGTGCATTGGCGCAAGGTAACCAGATGCCAATGAACCTTGCCTCATGGTCCCAAACTGTGAGGCCCTATACTGCTCAGCAACCTGCCTCATGGTCCCCAGCTGTGAGGTTTTAGCCCATTCAGAAAGTCACCTCATGGTCCTCAGCTGTGGGGGTTTAGACTGTCCAACATTCATGTTTACTTAAGGAGAAGACTGTCCTCTAATTGCTATGTGCTAATCGTTTTGGAGTATTATTATTATTAGAGCGGAGCTCCGCCGAAAATAAAATATTAAAAGCCAGCAGCTACAGCTACAGCAGCTGCTGACTTTTAATATTAGGACACTTACCTGTCCTGGAGTCCAGCGACGTCCGCAGCAGAGGACGAGCAATCGCTCGTCACTCTGCTGCCCCCACCACCATCCTCGGTGAGGGAACCAGGCAGTGAAGCCTTGCGCTGCGCCGTTCTGACTGGTCCCCGTGTGTTCTGGGAGCCGAGTGTCTCCCAGAACACAACGGGTACTCTGCGGGAAGTGACGTGCTTCCCGCAGAGAGGACTCCCGGAAGTGGGTGAAAATACCTGTCTTAGACAGGTATCTTCACCCCCCTCCCCCCTGAAAGGTGTCAATTGTGACACCGGAGGGGGGGAGGGTTCCGATGAGTGGAAGTTCCACTTTAGGGTGGAGCTCCGCTTTAAACAATGCTTGTAGACGCAGTCTTACCCGTAGGCCTCGATGCGTATAGATGAGTTGAAAGGTATCTTTATATAGCACGGTCTTACCCCGTAGGGTCGCGACACGCTTGACTAGGGCCAATTTAGACGGGAGCCAATTAACTTACCAGCATGTCTTTAGAGTGTGGGAGGAAACCAGAGTACCCAGAGAAAACCCACGCAGGAACAGGGAGAACATGCAAACTCCAGGCAGATGGTGTTGTGGTCGGGACTCGAACCAGCGACCCTTTTGCTGCTAGGTGAAAATGCTGACCACTACACCACTGTGCTGCCCAGTATCCCATGCCCTAACCCCTCTCCTGTTTAAAGTTCTTCAAACAATAATTTCCAAAAAGACATCCCCTAGACCAGGGATAGGCATCCTTTCAGAGGTTAAGATCTACCTGGACAACATGGAGGAAAACAAAGATCCCCGGTGGGGGGAGGGGGGCCAATGCCCCTTCACATCACCTCCTCACTGTACTGTAGTGTCCTCTGCCCGCCTTCTCCCACAGTAGTGTGCTGTACCCCTTAATGCTGTGTCCTCTGCCCCTTCACATCTCCCCTCCCCCACTACAGTGCTCTGTACCCCCTGACGCTGTGTCCTCTGCCCCTTCACATCACATCCCCCCCCAGTCGTGTCCTGTACCCCCCAAAACAGTGTCATCTGACCCCTTTCAAATCAACCCCCCCATAGTGTCCTCTATCCCCCCTCCGGCTGTGTATACCCCCCCTCACCAGGGTTGCCAACTTTCAGTAAATTTACAAACAGTTTGTAAAATCCATACTTGTTGCATCTGTGCATGAATGTCAGTTACGGACATGCAGCCTACATGTTCGTAATAGACATTCAAGGACAGATGCAAAAAGTATGGATTTTACAAACTGTTCATAAATTTACTGAAAGTTGGCAACCCTGCCCCCCACATATACACAGCACTGTGTAGGTAGCATTTACCTGCTAGCGTGTGTTCATCAGAGCGGAGATCTGGAGACAGCATAATGCTGGGTGGAAGGCGGAAGCGGGAGCAGTCAGAGTTCATAATAGCAAGCTGGTGGTTGGTTACTAGGACTGCTTAGCAACCAATCACTGAAAAGCTCCTGTCCCCGCCCTCCCTCCAGCTCCCGCCTCCAGCTCTGTGCTCTACGGTTAACAAGAGAGCAGCGGAGGTTGGGGGAAAAAGAGCTGTGGTCACGATCCACCTGTTGCCCCCCCACGGTTGAATGCAATTGACGGCTTGTTGACCCCTGCCCAAGACTAAGTTACTCCCGATACTTTGATAATTTAATCAAGGGATGTTGGGCTGGAAGCAGCTGGTAGAGCCATCACTAGCTGGATTTTGTCCGGTTTCCAAGGAACGCACCGAAGATCAAACAGTGTATGACCAGCTTTACTATGGCATATTCTAGGTGTGGTTAACATATCAGAGTGGCTTCAAGAGGTGTGGTTTGTAATGGCACAATTTTTCTCTATAAGGCCTGGTTCAAATTTGTCAGATTTCCTGCAGTAACATACAATCTAGTTTAATTAAATAATAAAGCATTTCAAGTAGTAATACCGTTCTTTAACCACTTGAGTACCAGCCTGTAATATCCCTTCATTATTGGGCCATTTTTCAGTTTTCATCACTGTGATAGTTTGAGTGACAATTACTTAATTATAGAACACTGTACCCAAATTAATTTTTATATCATTTTTTGAGAGCTTTCTTTTGGTAGTACAGTAATTAACAATAACTGTTATTTATTAAAAAAAATTCTACTAGTATTAAATAGTACAAAACTCCCAAATGCCCTTTTTTTTGGGGAAAGTAGACAACCCAAGGTGATCTAATTTTTTTGGCACAATTTTGTGGAAATGAAGAAACCTGCCAGTCCTGAGGAGGATAAACACGGAGTTTGAGAATGGTGCACTAGATAAATTAAATGTACAGATCATAGACAGAGGAAGGATGAGGTGAAGGGGTTAACGGACAGTGGCAGAATGGAAATGAAAGGGTTAAGGTTCTGATTTGCCAAATAAGGAAAGTGAAAGCGTTAATATACAGGCCACACAGGGCAGCATGGAGTTAGTATGTCTAGGAGAGGAGGGGGGCATGAAAGGGTTACTAAAAACTGTCTGTCACTGAAACAGATGCTGATTCATTCATTCTTTTCCTTTTTGCAACTACTCAATCTCTCTCCTTCCCCTTTTTTGTAAGGGGGAGGGATCAATACTGTAAACAGTTCCATATGATGGCTGTGATGACCAATCACAGTGATTACATGGTACCCTGCCCCTTGGATCGGCTTTGTACAGTGTCTCTGTGTACCGAGCCATCTAATGGCAACAAGGTACACAGCGATTACTGGCAGATTGGCCTCCCGACAACTATTTATCCAGTGCCGTTCATAAATCACACTGGGTAAATAAAGGACTGCCGATTCGTCATTGAAAGATGTACAGTGGTAGAAATAGAAAAGAAAGAAAGAAAAGTGTTAGAAAAACATATAAATATATATACTGTATATATATCATAGCAAAAATTGCTACACAAACCAATTTGCTGTAATTTTCTAAAACTGTCAAAAAACTCAGCATGGAGTTTTGAACAGACATTGATTAAATAGTGATTCCTCCAGAAATAAAGTGTTTAAAGATTGTCCAATCAATGGCTTGCCAGTGTGAAATCCCTTGAGAATATCTAAACCAGAAACCGGCTCACATTTGAAGGTACATCAGAAGCCTATTCCTGTTTGAACTCTGAACTTTTTACATTCTTACAAACGTGCTCTTACATATATGTTCTGTTGCATCCTCAAAATTCATTCACCCTCTGACTGGTCAAATCCCATAAATCAACTCTTGTAAGAACCCAATCCACCCAACCAAGCCATTTTGTTGACATATGCACACTATAGATTGCATCTGGATGATGCCAAATACACCACAGGTCTTTTTAAGGGCCGGCCATCGTATTGCAGGATGGTCACTTTTCACTCTTCCCATCTTCCGTCTCCCCACTTTCTTTTTATTTATCCCCGTGTGTGTCACTTTTATGTCTTTTTTTGTTGGTTGTCTACGCGTTTTGTCACAGTGTGTTTAGTAGGGTGTAGGTCCTCGGGCCTGCCCTGAACGACTCGGGAGTCGTGGACATGGCCTTTTGGCTTAGTTCGCCTGCTCTCATGGGGTCTCCCTTCAGGGGAGCCCCACCAAGTACTTTGGTGGGTCTGTTTCGGCAGACCCTCCAGATAAAGGGGTCCGTCTGGTTTCGGCCAGATGGACCACATGATGTACCTCAGTCCCTGTCTGGAGCCTAACGCCCCGGGGGATCAGGGTAAGGTCCTTCCTTGTGGAGGACAAGTGTTACACCAGTTGCACGTTTTCTGTCACTCTTTATGTGTGTGCACTTTTTTTGGCACCGGGTGGAGTTTTTGGGTGTGTTTCACACGCCATGGGCTTTTAAAAAAAACAAAAAAACAGGTCTTTATAAATGGACCCACCATTTCCAGAAAAAATTAGCTTCTGATATTCGTGACTCTCATAATAGAGTCTGGAGTAGAGTCACTGCTTCCACTTATAGAGAAATGATAGGAGGGCTTGCTTTATCACTGTGCGTATTCAGATGGTATGAGAATCATTTATTGATACGTTACCAATGTTATCCAAGAAAATTTGAGGAATGTTTTGCATTGACCTCTTGGTTTATCACCAGACCACTTTTTAAAGTGGAACTAAGCCCTCCTATCCTTTTCAACGAAGGAAGCTGCCATCTTAACCTTTGTTTGATCTGCAACTGCCATGGTTCTGCACATGTGATGACACCAGCCATTTGATGGTTTGACAGTTTGATTGAGTATACTGTACGTGTACAGGGAGCTGTCCTATCTCTGTGACTAGGGATGAGCCGAACACCCCACGGTTCGGTTCGCACCAGAACTTGCGAACGGACCGAAAGTTCGCGCAAACTTTAGAACCCTATTAAATACAATGGATGTGAACGTTCGAAATCAAAAGTGCTAATTATAAAGGCTAATATGCAAGTCATTGTCCTAAAAAGGGTTTGGGGACCCGGGTTCTGCCCCAGGGGACATGTATCATAGCAAAAACAAGTTTTAAAAACGGACGTTTTTTCGGGAGCAGTCATTTTAATGATGCATAAAGTAAAAAAAAAAAAAAAGTTAAATATTCCTTTAAATATCGTACCTGGGGGGTGTCTAAAGTATGCCTGTGAAGTGCCACATGTTTCCCGTGTTTAGAACTGTCCCTGCACAAAATGACATTTCTAAAGGAAAAAAATGGTCATTTAAAACTGCTTGCGGCTTTAATGTAATGTCTGGTCCCGGCAATATGGATGGAAATCATTGAGTAAAATGGCATGGGTACCCCCCCACCCCACTACCAGCCCCTTTGGGTCTTGTATGGATATTAAGGGGAACCCTGCACCCAAAATTTAAAAAAAGGCCCTATATACTCTGAACAGCAGTATAAAGGCAGTGCAAACAAGACAGGGACTGTAGGTTTGTTCTTAAGTAGAATATTTTTCTAATTTGGAACAGGTACATTTTTTAAGTGTAGCTACAGTATAGCCAAAAAAACTATTTTTAAGCTTTTTGGAGAACATAGGGAATGGTTATCACCCCTGTAACATTTGTTTTGCTGTCTGTGCACCTGTTCAGAAGATTTCACCTCACTTTCCATCCCAATGACAAATGTTTTTGGAAAAGTGGGGTTTTTATTGAAACAAGGATTGGTGATAAAGCATCAGTAGAGAGGAGACACCTTTTTCCCATATTAACTTTTACAGGAGAGAATTTCCCTTCCTAGGGGTAGATTTCCTCTCACTTCCTGTTGTCTCCTTCCGTTTGCAAGTAGGAGTCATTTGTAAGTTGGATGTTTGAAAGTAGGGGCCTGCCGTATTTACTCTGCAGAAATTTGCCCCTTAGGTGTTGGTGTTGCCACAACACTGTAACCCCTCACAGTTACTCCTGGTGGGCGCTGGAATGCCCTGCTGTGAACTATTATATCAGGAATTGTAATTACATGCCATTGTTGAACAGTGGTAGGAAAAATTGGGCCTTTGGTGGTGGTGCTGGTGCCACAACACTGTAAGCCCTCACAGTTACTCTTGGTGGGCGCATGAATGGGCCCTGCTGTGAATTATTAGATCAAGAATTGTAATTGCATGCCCCTGTTGAACAGGGGCTGAAAAATTGGGCCTTTGGTGGTGGCGGTGGTGCTGGTGCCACAAGCCTGTAAGTCCTAACAGTTACTCTTGGTGGGCGCAGGAATGGGCCCATCTGTGAAATAATAGATCAAGAATTATTATTACATGCCCCTGTTGAACAGGGGCAGAAAAATTGGGCCTTAGGCACTGGTGCTGGTGCCACAACACTTCAACCCATCACAGATACTGTATTTGGAGCGCAGCACTGAGCCCTGTTGCAAAGCATTGCATCAAAAATTGTAATTACACGCCCCTGTTAAACAGGGGCTGAAAAATTGGGCCTTAGCCACTGGTGCCACAACACTTCAACCCATCACAGATACTGTATTTGGAGCGCAGCACTGAGCCCTGTTGCAAAGCATTGCATCAAAAATTTTAATTACACGCCCCTGTTAAACAGGGGCTGAAAAATTGGGCCTTAGCCACTGGTGGCCGCACCCAGAACCACAAATATTCTTCCAAGCTATCGGCAGGATCATTGAGGAGGAATAGGATAGTCAGTCAACATAACAGGACAGTCACTCAGCATTAACATAAGCAGTCTTGAAGGGATGTGACATTTCAAAAAAAATTATTCGGTTACATCAGCTTCAGGTGCTTGGTAGCTGGTGGTGATCCAAGACTGGTTCATCTTTATGAAGGTCAGTCGATCAACCGAGTCGGTGAACAGGCGCACCCTGTGATCAGTTCCGAAAGAACGCTGGATGCAGGACAGGCCAGTAGCTCAATTGCATACTGTGCAAGCTCTGGCCAGTGATCCATCCTCAAGACCCAGTAAGCCAGAGGATTTTCGGTGGGAAAGGTGTCCAAGTCTGACCTTGCCCCTAGGTATTCCTGGACCATGTAAATCAGACGCTGGTGATGGTTGCTGGAACCGATCATACCTTGGGGCTGCGGACTAAAAAATTGTCTGAACGCATCGGTCAGATGGCCACCTTCCCCACCGCTCCTTTTTTGACTGACCGAAGCCTCAGCAACTCGTTGTCCAGGACCAGGAGTTTGTAACCTCCCAGTCTCTGGGAACGCATTGCACAGACCTTTCTGCAAGGCCTCCCGGAGATGTCTCATCCTCTGCTCCCTCTGCGATGGCAAGATAAGGTCCGCAACCTTACCCTTGTACCGTGGATCAAGGAGAGTTGCCAGCCAGTAATGGTCCCTCTCCTTGATCAGAAGAATACGAGGATCCTTCCGCAGGCTTTGCAGGATCAGGGAGGCCATGCAGCGTAGGTTAGCTGAGGCATTCGGTCCGGAGTCCTCTGGGTCACTAAGGACGACATGATCCGCAGCCACCTCCTCCCAGCCACGTACAAGTCCACGGGTTTCTTGTGACTGTAAATCATCCCTAAAAGACTGCTGCTGTTGATGCTGAGTGCCAGGTTCTACCTCCATGCTGACACAATCCTCCTCCTTCTCCTCCTTGTCCTCTTCCTGCGTGATGGGTGGGACAGAAGGAACACTGTCTGGGTAAAGGGGGCCTTGACAGGCAAGGAGGTCCTCCTCTTCCTGCCTCTGTTCTGCCTCAAGTGCCCTGTCCATTATTCCATGCAGCGTATGCTCCAACAGGTGGACAAGAGGTACAGTGTCATTGATGCATGCACTGTCACTGCTCACCATCCTCGTGGCCTCCTCAAATGGTGCCAGGACAGTGCATGCATCCCTGACCATGCCCCACTGGCGTGGTGAAAAAAAACAGAGCTCCCCTGACCCTGTCCTGGTGCACAGGTACTCATTGATGGCACTCTGCTGCATGTGCAGCCGCTGCAGCATGGCCAACGTTGAGTTCCACCTGGTGGGCATGTCACATATAGGGCGGTTCTTGGGCAGGTTCAACTTCTTTTGCAGCTCAGCCAGCCGAGCACTGGCATTATATGATCTGCGGAAATGCACACAGACTTTCCTGGCCTGCCTCAGGACATCCTGTAAGCCTGGGTACCTGCCCAAGAACCGCTGCACCACCAGGTTAATGACGTGAGCCACACAGGGCACTTGGGTCCATTGTCCCTGTCGGAGGGCGGAGAGGAGGTTGGTGCCATTGTCGCAAACCACCATTCCTGGCTTAAGCTGGCATGGCGTTAACCACCTCTCGGCCTGCCCCTGCAGAGCTGACAGAACCTCTGCCCCAGTGTGGCTCCTGTCCCCCAAACACACCAGCGCAAGCACGGCATGGCATCTTTTTGCCTGCGTATTTGCGTAGCCCCTTGAACGCCTACGGAGCACCGCTGGTTCCGAGGACAAAGCACAGGAAGAGGCCATGGAGGAAGAAGAAGAGGAGGGGGTGGAGGAGAGAGGTGTGTCACAACCAGTAGTAGTATTTTGGAGGCGTGGCGGCGGAACAACCTCCAACACTACTGCACCTTGTCCTGCATCCTTCCCAGCTGCCAAAAGAGTGACCCAATGGGCCGTGAAAGAAAGGTAACGTCCCTGTCCATGCCTGCTGGACCATGAGTCAGCGGTAATATGCACCTTACCGCTGACTGCCCTGTCCAGCGAGGCATGGACATTGCCTTCCACATGCCGGTAGAGAGCCGGAATCGCCTTCCGTGAGAAAAAGTGGCGTTTAGGAACCTGCCACTGAGGAACCGCACATTGCACAAACTCACAGAAGGGGGCCGAGTCTACCAACGGAAAAGGCAGCAGTTGAAGTGCTAGCAATTTAGCCAAGCTAGCATTCAACCGCTGGGCATGTGGATGGCTGAGAGTGAACTTCTTTCGACGGTCCAGCAGCTGGGGCAGGGAAATTTGCCTGCTACAATCGGACGTCAGTGTTCTGCTAGCAGAGTGCCCGCAAGTACTTGGCTGTGACACACCTAATTCTACACCTTCATTCCACTCAGTGCAGGTTTTAGAGAGGACTGAAGGTATAGTGGGGTTGGAGATCCCAGCTGATGAGGAGCAAGGAGAGGTCCGCTTTGTTCTTTGGTGTGGGTCTTTAAGGTACGCTTGCCAACGAGCTGCATGGCAGGTCAACATATGTCTGGTCAAGCATGTGGTGCCCAAGCGGCTGATGTTTTGGCCACGCGAGATACGCTTGAGACATATGTTGCAAATAGCAGCGGTGCGATCTGATGCACTCGACTCAAAAAGGGCCCACACCAAAGAACTTTTGGAATAACGGGCAGAGGCAGCGCCCTGCACAGGCGGAGCTCTGTGGTGTGATTCAGTCGGTGTGCTGCCCTTACTCTGGCCCCCGGAGGGCATCCTGCCTCGTTGGAGATGTGCCTCCTCCTCATCCTCCTCCTCCTCTCTCCTATCAGGCACCCACGTGGAGTCAGTGACCTCATCATCCCCTCCTTCTTGATCACTGGCGCAAACCTGGCAGTATGCTGCAGCTGCTGGAACATGACTGCCAGATTGCTGTCCTTCTTGAGCATCCCCTCTCTCTGCGCTCACGCTACTGCCTTCCTCTAACTGTGTATCATCATCAGACTCTTCAAAACGCTGAGCATCCTCCTGGAGCATGTACCCAACACTGTGCTCAAACAGTTCGGGGGACTCCTCAGGAGGACATGGTGGGTCTAGGGAAGAAGTGACTGATGACATTGATACAAGGGAAGAGGACACGTTGGCAGCTGCTTTGCCAGTACCCTGAGCCTGGGTGAGAGAGGATGAGGAGGATGAGGAGGGCTTGGTCATCCATGATGCGGCTCAACACGTCCAGCTGCCGAAAATAAGGACAAGCGTGTCCCATGGCCACGTGCTGATGACAATGCACCGCGTCCACGACCAGCACTGTTGCCCCCAGACACAGAGCCTGCTTGCCCTCTTTTATTGGCTCGTGACTGTCTGCCTCTCCTTGTTGGCATTCCAGACATTCTAATGGCCTGCAGGGAGATGGGAAAACCAGCAATAAGGGGTAGCTAGGTGTATATTGTGCAGGAGGCACACTACGCCCACTGTAAGTGCTGCAGATGCCTGCCTGTGTTACACAACAGGAAAACACAGCAATAAGGGGTAGCTTCAGGTGTATACTGTGCAGGAGGCACACTACGCCCACTGTAAGTGCTGCAGATGCCTGTTAGTGTAACACAAAATAAAAAAAACACGAGCAATAAGGGGTAGCTTCCGGTGCATACTGTGCAGGAGGCACACTACGCCCACTGTAAGTGCTGCAGGTGCCTGCCTGTATTACACAACAGGAAAACACAGCAATAAGGGGTAGCTTCAGGTGTATACTGTGCAGGAGGCACACTACGCCCACTGTAAGTGCCGCAGATGCCTGCCTGTGTTACACAACAGGAAAACACAGCAATAAGGGGTAGCTTCAGGTGTATACTGTGCAGGAGGCACACTACGCCCACTGTAAGTGCTGCAGATGCCTGTTAGTGTAACACAAAATAAAAAAAACACGAGCAATAAGGGGTAGCTTCAGGTGTATACTGTGCAGGAGGCACACTATGCCCACTGTAAGTGCTGCAGATGCCTGCCTGTGTTACACAACAGGAAAACACAGCAATAAGGGGTGGCTTCAGGTGTATACTGTGAAGGAGGCACACTACGCCCACTGTAAGTGCTGCAGATGCCTGCCTGTGTTACACAACAGGAAAACACAGCAATAAGGGGTAGCTTCAGGTGTATACTGTGCAGGAGGCACACTACGCCCACTGTAAGTGCTGCAGATGCCTGTTAGTGTAACATAAAATAAAAAAAACACAAGCAATAAGGGGTAGCTTCAGGTGTATACTGTGCAGGAGGCACACTATGCCCACTGTAAGTGCTGCAGATACCTGCCTGTGTTACACAACAGGAAAACACAGCAATAAGGGGTAGCTTCAGGTGTATACTGTGCAGGAGGCACACTACGCCCACTGTAAGTGCTGCAGATGCCTACCTGTGTTACACAACAGGAAAACACAGCAATAAGGGGTAGCTTCAGGTGTATACTGTGCAGGAGGCACACTACGCCCACTGTAAGTGCTGCAGATGCCTGTTAGTGTAACACAAAAGAAAAAAACACGAGCAATAAGGGGTAGCTTCAGGTGTATACTGTGCAGGAGGCACACTACGCCCACTGTAAGTGCTGCAGATGCCTGCCTGTGTTACACAACAGGAAAACACAGAAATAAGGGGTAGCTTCAGGTGTACACTGTGCAGGAGGCACACTACGCCCATTGTAAGTGCTGCAGACGCCTGCCTGTGTTACACAACAGGAAAACACAGCAATAAGGGGTAGCTTCAGGTGTATACTGTGCAGGAGGCACACTACGCCCACTGTAAGTGCTGCAGATGCCTGTTAGTGTAACACAAAAGAAAAAAAACACGAGCAATAAGGGGTAGCTTTAGGTGTATACTGTGCAGGAGGCACACTACGCCCACTGTAAGTGCTGCAGATGCCTGTTAGTGTAACACAAAAGAAAAAAACCACAAGCAATAAGGGGTAGCTTCAGGTGTATACTGTGCAGGAGGCACACTACACCCACTGTAACTGCTGCAGATGCCTGCCTGTGTTACACAAAAGGAAAACACAGCAATAAGGGGTGTTGCAGAACTCCAAAGTCTGCTGGGAAATCCTTGAAGCTGAGGAAGTACTAACTTATCCAAGGCAATCTGTTACCCCCCCAGTAACTGGACGACACACAGTTCTGGGAGTAAATCCACACTTTATTTAGCCACAGATGGCTTTTTATATCATTCCCCATGCAAGGGGTTTCTTAACTCATTTTCCAGGGGCATTCCCTTCAGCAACTATCAGATGACAGTGATTTAATTACCTGGAACTATTTCTAACAACCTTGGTATGTGTGAGACGTTTGTCTCCACATATTTACCCATAACAATGAAACCGTGCCAGACACATTGCTAGGAGTGTAATTACATCCCGTAGCAGATAATAGGTGTGGTCATTAACACACTGGACAATAGATGAATGGAAAGCTACCTCAGACCCCAATTAACCCAATTTACATTTTCAGACATCAGTAGGCCTTCTGTCTCTACATTTCCTGGAAGGAATATTTACTGTCACCTTTGAAGTGATCCCCACCATATTCTCAGTGTTCAGTATTTTGCTACAATCCTCCCCCTTACCCACAAGCCGGCATACACAGTCTGATCCTTAACGGATCGGCTTGGGGATGTCCGGGGAGTACTCACGGATCACTTTTCCAGTTCAGTTTGCCGTGATAATCCGTCAGCATTGCCATTCTGTTTCCCGGGGCGGTAGTGGATAGTAAAGTCATACGGTTGTAACACCAGACTCCAGCGCAACAACCGGGCATTGTCCCCTGCCACTCGATTTAGCCATACCAACGGGTTGTGGTCTGTGAGTAGGGTGAACTGTTGTCCGTACAAGTAGGGCTGAAGCTTCTTTAGGGCCCACACCACAGCCAGGCATTCTTTTTCTATGGCGGCGTAGCTCACTTCCCTGGGGAGAAGCTTCCTGCTCAAGTAAACTACAGGGTGTTCTCCGCCATCTGCTCCAACCTGTCTCAATACCGCGCCCAATCCAAACATTGAAGCATCAGAGCCTCAGAGGGTGCGCTGTTTTCCATGGTGTGGGCCTGGGACCGGGTGGTAACGGGGTAGATCTCGTTGGTAACCGGGGCTGATGCAAAAGCAGAAGTCAACTGGCCCGAGATCGTTCCCCAGCAGGACATCAGCGGGAAGTTCCTGGATCAACCCCACCTTAATTAATCCGGAGCCGGCACCCTAGTTCAGGTGTACTCTTGCCGTGGGTAGCCTGTGTACTGCTCCCCCTGCAACCCGCACGACTACGGAACTCCCGGTGTGGTCGGCCTCTGGAACCAGGTGACGTTTGACCAGTGTGAGGGTGGCGCCGGAATCTCGTAGACCTTGAGCACTCTTCCCGTTCAGCTGTACTGACTGGCGATGGTGTTACCTGTTGTTGGTAGCCGCCTTTACTGGGTCAGCCTCATGTAGGATACTCCAGTATTCCTCCAATTCTTCCGCTCCGCGGTTGACCGGGGCCGCTTCCGTGTGATAGCAATGAGCGGCAGCCCGTGCTGGAGGGGGTGGCCCTGGTCGAATCCATGCAGCTTGGCCCTGGTTCTGAGTGCACTCTCTCTGATAGTGCCCAAATTGCTTGCATGAATGGCACTGCACTCCCTTGCGCCCGAGGTATCGATTTGCAGGGGGGTTAGGGATTAGCCCGGGTCGTTGTGTAGCTGGGGGCCCTGGGTTATGGTTCAGTGGTCTGGTGCTTGGTCTGAAGCTAGTCTGTGATGGCCGGCGGGCATTTTGATATTCATCAGCTTGCCTGGCCGCTTCCGAGAGAGTGGTAGGTTTGCGATCCCTTACCCACTCCTGTACCTCTGGGTTTAGTCCATTAAAGAATTGCTCCAGTAAAATCAGCTGGGTGATCGCGTCTGCTGTGGTTGCCTGACTGGCTTGTAGCCAAGCTAGGGCTGCCCTCTGCATTCGGCAAGCCAATTCGGTGTGGGAGTCCTTCTCCTGTTTCTTTGCGTCCCGGAAGCGTCTCCTGTATGCTTCTGGGGTGATGGCATACCTTGCCAAAATAACTTCCTTTACCCGGCTATAGCTTGCGATTTCCTCCTCTGGCACGACTCTGTAGGCTTCTGCTGCACGGCCTGACAGCTTACCAGCTAAGATCCGTACCCAGTCTGTCTGGGGTACCTGGTACAGCTTGCATTGCCGCTCAAAATCTTGCAGGAAGCTATAGATCTCTTTCTCTGCTTCCACAAACTTTTTAAAGGCATCATGGGGTACTTTTCGTTTTGTCTCTGGTGCCGGTGTAGTCGTTAGCAGTCTCTCAGAGGCACGCTGTTCCGCCAGCCGGAGTTGGGTCTCCCGTTCTTCTCTCGCCGTGATAAAGGCATCCACTTGGGCTAACGTTGCCTGTACCAGCTCGGTGGAGGGGTTTTCTCCATAAAACGCTAGCCTGTGTTTCACTTCTTGGTCAAACTCGGTCTCCATGGCTTCTGTAGCCATACTGTGTGCCCGATCTCCCTCGGTCAGTTCTGCAATCAGCTCGGCTTTGGTTTTATTGCTGGCGCTCTTCCCTCTTGCTTCCAGCAAATCCTTTAACGTCGCTCGTTTTAATCCAGCATAGTTTGTCTCCATTCACACTTCCATTCGTGTAACCGAATTTGCATGAACGCTGCTTCCTCTTGCTGCAAGGCTTTAATCACACCACTGCCAACCAGTATTGCGGAACTCCAAAGTCCACTGGGAAATCCTTGAAGCTGAGGAAGCACTAACTTATCCAAGGCAACCTGTTACCCCCACAGTAACTGGACGACACACAGTTCTGGGAGTAAATCCACACTTTATTTAGCCACAGCTGGCTTTTTATATCATTCCCCATGCAAGGGGTTTCTTAACTCATTTTCCAGGGGCATTCCCTTCAGCAACTAACAGATGACAGTGATTTACTTACCTGGAACTATTTCTAACAACCTTGGTATGCGTGAGACGTTTGTCTCCACATATTTACCCATAACAATGAAACCCTGCCAGACACATTACTAGGAGTGTAATTACATCCTGTAGCAGATAATAGGTGAGGTCATTAACACACTGGACAATAGATAAATGGAAAGCTACCTCAGACCCCAATTAACCCAATTTACTTATTCAGACATCAGTAGACCTTCTGTCTCTACATTTCCTGGAAGGAATATTTGCTGTCACCTTTGAAGTGATCCCCACCATATTCTCAGTGTTCAATATTTTGCTACAAGGGGTAGCTTCAGGTGTATACTGTGCAGGAGCAACACTACGCCCAGTGTGTGCTGCAGATGCCTGCCTGTGTTACACAACAGGAAAACACAGCAATAAGGGGTAGCTTTAGGTGTATACTGTGCAGGAGGCTTAGCAAAAATGACACTGACACTGTCCCCTGCCTATCCTTCTCTGTCCCAGTATACTAACACACTGTAAATGCACAAGGTTAATGAAAGAATATCACTGACACTGTCCCTGCCTATTCTTCTCTATCCCTGTATACCAACACACTGTAAATGCACAAGGTTAATTAAAGAATATCACTGACACTGTCCCTGCCTATTCTTCTCTGTCCCTGTATACCAACACACTGTAAATGCACAAGGTTGATGAATAAATATCAAAGACACTGTCCCTGCCTATCCTTCTCTATCCCTGCACGCCAACACACTACACAAGGCCGCCACGCTGGCGGCCTTTTATAGTGTGGGGCGTGTACTAAACCCCCCTGAGCTATAATTGGCCAATTATGGCTCTCCTCGCTGCCGGCGCTGTGATTGGCCAAGCATGCGGGGTCACAGTGCATGCTTGGCCAATCACAGCGCCGGCAATGCACTGCGAGGGCTTTTAAAGTAGTGGATCCCTTCTTAACGAAGTCACCAGGTCTATCCCGAGACATTAGCAGTTTGCTGGTCTCCTCCAGGGCTGGTCCTCCCCCGGTTCCCTTTGTTAAGCAGCTTCCTCCCTCTTGGTGGACAGCTTGGGATCCCCTTTAGGATTGTAGGCCCCAGTCATCATAACTGGGCCTACTCGCTAGAGATGCGGCCTCGGGCCAACGTGGCCCCAGGCTGAGAACACACACACATACCTCGCGCCAGGAGGGCCACGAGGCGAACGACCCCGCACAATGGCTTCTGCCCCTTAAGTATCCCTCCCCAGCATGCACAGCGGGGCACCACTCCCACTGAACCGCTGCCGAGAAGGGACACCCAATGCACCATGGTCTGCCTGAGTTCCAACATGGGCCTGAGGTGGTACCGCCACCTTCAGGCAACAAGGGAAAATGCTATCAGGCACCACCATAACCCAGACAGAGGTAATTTGAATATAATTACACAAGTCTGAGCCCAACTTTTGGCTCAGACACCCCCTAAATTTACAATAGCGCCCAATCATCGGGGACAGGGCGCTACATTTATAAATATATACATATATATATATATATATATATATATATATATTAGGGCTGTGGAAATTAACTATTAATTCCTTGATTAATCGATTAATGTTTTTGATCGATCAAAATTCTTTTGATCGGTACTCACCTCTCCGCCGGCTTCCGGGTCTTCAGGGAGTTCCGTCGGAGATCCGGTGACATCACGGACACTGGCTGGGCTTGCCGTGTCCATCTTAAGGGCTCCTTTGCTGTGCCTTCATATCTGCATGCCGGCGGGACCTTACTATCTGCCACACGCAAGGGCTGTTACACTTCCCTCTATCAATTCCCTCTATCAACCTGGGATTCTACAGCCATCCACTGGGAGTTGTGATAGTTCCCTTCACGGGACATCTACATGCCGATGGACTGATGTTAACCCCTCCTCATCTGGACTCAGCAGTGGTATCGTTGTACACATTTTTATACCAGTATCATACTTAGCTACATGACTGCTTTTGCTACCGTTTGGTATTACTCACACCATTTTTACAGTTTACGTAGCTACATCGATTTTATCTCCAGTGCAATATTTATTTTGTTACCTACTTGAAGACTATAAAAGTTTTAATGCTATTCCCATTGAGCGCTGCCTTTGTGTGTTTTTTGTATTCTGCTATCGATTTTTCCAGTGGTTGGTAGCTGCACTGGGAATCGGCCTGCAAGGAGATCAGCTAAAAGTAAAAAATCGATTAATCGAACACGAAAATTGTAATCAGTAACAGCCCTAATATATATATATATATATATATATTTTTCACAGTGCTTCTGGGGAAGGGGGTGGGTGGAGGTACAGTATGTGGCAGTGGACAGTGTCAGTAAGGCAGTGGATGGTGTCAGTAGTTTTTTATTTTTACGTATTGATTTTTTTTTTTCCAATTGAATTAGTTTTTTTATTTTTTTCACAGTGCTTTTCAGGGGAGGGGGTTGGGGCAGTGGACAGTGTTGGTAGGGCAGGGGGGAGTGGTGTCAGTAGTCTTTTTATTTTATATTTTTTGTTTTTACAATTAAATTTTTTATACATTTTTTACAATTTAATTTTTAAATATTTATTGCATTTTTTTATCAGCCCTGTTGGTGGACTTTGGTGAGATATCAGGGGTCTAAACAAACCCCTGACATCTCCCCGTTGAGACAGAGAAAGGGACTAAGGATACAGATTCCCTAATCCCTTTCTCAGCATTGAAGATGAATGGACAGGAGACGGAGTAAAAAACAGGCACTTTTCTCCTGCCAGTAAATTCCAGTGACAGGAAAAGGTTGGCAGTAAAAATTATGCTGTTGCCTTATGAGGAATGTTTATGAATAATTTCCATTGTAAACTGGGAACATCTGTACATATATGTATATATAATTTAGAGTATGAAATGTGTGTATCTGTAAGGGCTGATAAACTCGGCTGGGATTGAGGGAAATCTAATAACTAGTCCTCTGTTGAATATGCATGAAGGCTGGGTGACAAGGGGCTATGGAGACCTCCTGTCTGACGAGGTAACTTTGTATTCACACAAGCCAGGAAGAAACCACATCTGAAACTTCTAATCTATGCGACACCGCCTTTATTCACTAGATAAAGGCGTGTGTATTCTCCCATGTTAACGAACCAATATCCATTTAAGGGGTAATTGTTCCTGGCTAGTTCCATGCATAGCTAAGTGCCCCATTCAAGGGAAGTTAACGACCTCCGGTTTAATTAATTTATCTTCAAATCCAATTATCACTAAATTCCAGTAAAGAGTGGGCTAGTGTGGGAAATTAATATAACGGCAGGAGGGAGGAGAGAGATAACAGTAACCAATCGTAGCTGCCCTGTTTTAGTCAATGGGAGAGGGCTCCATAAAAGGACCACCCCAATCAGTAGAGAGGGAGAGATGAGATGACCTGGGCCCAGGAGTCATTATAGGTAATTATCAGACCATCTCCCAGCACTTACAGTATACTTGCATTGTCATATGTTTGTCTGTCTATTTGTAATGTGATGTATATACTCTGTATTGTAACCTAATACTAATATTTACATACTTTGTGTTTGAATACTAATATTTACTCCCTTGCCTAAGACTGTAAATGTTTGTGGTGTATTAGATAGACTAATAACAATTCTCTAATAAATGCTTATTATATTGAAGCTTTCACTTCTTGTCGAAAAGAACTCTTATTTAACCCATATCATATCTTTGAGATATTGAATATTAAATATACATTTTGATTAAAGCAACAGTGGCGACTCACAAAGTTAAGTACAGGACTGAAAGCATTTAATATAATAACAAAATCTGTATATTAGAGATTAGGGTTATTAGGAGGAATTTAAGCTGAGTCAGCTTATCCAATCTATCTAGGGAAAAATATAGGTAAATATTTTTGTTTTATTAGTGGGTATTACCTCCAAGGAGAGAATATACACCACAGGTTATTTTTATTTTATTTATTTTTTATTTTTTATTATGTTTATTTTGTTTTATTTTATTTTTGTTTTTTTGATTTTATCCCAAAATCATAATTGATAAAAGTACTTTGGATGTACCATTATAACCGGTCAATTTAATGGGGAGGAGGTACATTATGGGAAATTTTTTGTTTTAATTGTTGTTGTTTTTGAGACACTTAAATAGTGATCCTTGGTTTTGTGAAAAAAATATATATATATATTTTTACAGACCGAAAACATTTTTGTTTAGATTTTTGTTGTTTTATTGGAAGGAGGACACTGAAATAGTGGTCCTTGGTTTTGTGGAAAAAAATGGTATTTACTTTTTTTTTTGCAATTTATTCATATTAATTTTTAATTTTTTTTATAGGTTTTTTTTATATATCAATAATTCTTTTCATCATAATTTTTTTTGGTAACCTGGCTTAGTTTTAGCCTTTATTTATTTTTTTGTTTAAGACACAGACACGTGCTTGTGTTCTGGTGTGGGTAGGTTGAAACAGGCTCAATACGGTTTTTGCTTGTTATTTAAATTGCATGTCCAGTAATATTGAAAATAGATAGGACATTGCAAATAACCTACAAGAGATTTTTTTTTACTCTTATTTTTGTTTTTGTTTTTTATTGTACCTTTTTTTAACTGTGAGAAGTTACAAGCAGTAATATTCTCATTGGTGTCAGTTAAAGTACAAGTCTGTGGAAGTCTTGCTACTGAAACCTGAGAAAGATTATTAGGAGTGTAAAAAAAGGGTGCATTGAACTTTTTTTTGCTTTTACTGAATTGAGTGTTACAAATAGTAGTGTAAACACTGCTGTGTTGACATTCCTATTATCAGACTACAGGTATTCATTCTAATTGATCCCTGGGGGGCTTCTATTGTCCCTTGGTCTATTGAGTAGGCTCAGACAAAATAGGCTAAATGCTATTGTTAGTATAATTAGTTTTCCCCACTAATCTAAAAGATTGTGTTATTGAGAGCTGAAAAAGATTGTTTTACTTTTACTATATTTTCTGCATCTTATTTCATTTGAGTTCCTATTTATTGTTTTTTTTGCTTGCTTCCTTTTTTTTCTCCTTTACTGTAATCTCAAGTGACTTTATAGTAAAGGGGAACAATTAATTTAATTTAGCTCACAAATTGTGCATACTATCGCAATGGCTGCCATGACCTGTCTAGAAAGTTTTGTAGAAACTTTTACTCTTAAACATAAGAACAATGAATTTGCCTGTGATGCTAAATTATTGGAAGAACAAGCAAAAGCAACCAAAAATAACAAAAAAAATTAAAATCTAGCCTTAGCAGGCATGTTTGCTGCTTGCATGGCTATGAAGGCTAAAATACAGAAATTGGAAGATATAGTCTATAATAAAAATATTAAAATTTCTGAGAGGGAAAAGGAGAATACAGCTTTACAAAGCCAATTACAAACCTTAACTACCCTTAATCAAATAGTTAATGCCTCACAGGAGGAAAATTGTAAAAATTACAAATTGGCCCAAAAAGATGTGGTACAATATAAAAGCATGCTAACTAAAGCTGAGACTGAACTGGACCATATAAGTGCATACAAAGTGCTAGATCGCACACAGGGCACGCAAACAGAGCCACAGTTGCTACAAACAATTTCAATCCTTAAAGGACAGGCTGTGGCTAGCATATGCGAACATAGTAAGGCTACGGCACCTACTTGTGCCTATGAAATTGGGGATACTGAGAAATATGAAGAGTATTGGGGAGAGGAAGATATGGATCCTAATTCTACTTTTCCGGTGGCAATGGGAGAAATCACAGAGCCACAGGAAAATCGAGAATGCACATGGTCATAGACTCACCAGACAATGGGGACCAGCTATCCACAAATGAGGAGCATGACAAGTTCCCCATCATGGTTAGGACCCAGATCTCCTCCTCTACTAAAGGAAATCAAACATTTTTGGGGTTTGATAATGAAGGAAATGAGGTGATTTCCAATGTATATCCAATTCAACCGGTAAAAATCCTTATGCGTGTGGCTGATTTCATTGACAAAATTAAATCTAGTGAACACATGACTTCATATGCAATTATGACAGATATTTTAACTGATTTTTCTTCCCCAAAGAATCTTTTTCAGTACATTGACAATTTACTTAAAGCCACATGCGACAAAGAAAAGCATTTGAGGCTATTGGAGGAACTCCTACGCATCCTAGGAAAAACGGAACTGAAGTGTAATCCCATTAAGGCACAATGGTTGCAGGAATTTGTGTCTTCTCTTGGGATTACAGTGACAGCAAACGGTAGTAAGATAGTAACTGAGAAGGTAGAAACCAGTCTACAATTACCTCTGTCAGTAAGTATGCCTACTCTCAGATCTTTCCTAGGATTGGTAAATTATTTGCGGCCTTTCATCCCTGATTGTGCCCAAAAGTCCGCACCACTGTATGATTGGTGGAAAAAGGATACCCGATGGCACTGGACTGAGCAACACACCAATCCAGTGCAGGAGCTTAAAGAAGCTTTAGCGCAAGCACCAACATTAGCCAACCCAGAGTACCAACTGCCCTTTCACATGGAGACTGCCATCTCAGAGACAGCCATGTCAGCTGTTCTGTCACAGGAAATCCATGGGCAACAGAGACCCATATCATATGCTTCTAAACTATTATCTCCTGTTGAAATGAAGTACTCTCTATGTGAAAAACACCTTCTTGTCACGTTTTGGGCAGTGAAATACTTCACATACATCATAGGACTTAACCCAGTCATCCTACACACAACTCGCACTAAGTTTTTACTCACAGACAGAGTGAAGGAGGGCAATGTATTCAATGCCAGACTGGCCCATTGGGCTCTGTTGCTCCAAGATCGAGACATTAAAGTCAAACACACAAATAATCCTTCCACTAGGGCCCATGGCCTCCTTTACCAAGGAGTACCACATGAATGTGATATCACCCCACAATCATCTGTGCAACAATTATTTAGACCTTTGTCAGCAAAGGAAAATGTCCTTGAAAATGCAGTCCAAATTTTCACAGATGGATCATGTTTTTACGTGGAGGGTTCCCCACATGCAGGATTTGGAATATACCTTAACAATCCACATGCAAAGACCCAAACATCAATCTTTCGGTCATGGCAAGTCAAATCAGCACAATTTGCTGAGCTGGCTGCAATTGCTCATGCCCTAGAACTGATGAAAAGGGACCAAGAAATTGTTTTATACTCAGATTCTGCGTGGGTCTGTAATGCTATTACAGAAATTCTGCCCTTCTGGCACACCCACCAGTACATGTCCTCAGATGGGTCTCCACTTAAACATGCATCCCTGTTGAAATTTATTGTAACATTGGTGCAAAAGTTGCCAGTCAAACCATGGGGGTGCAAAGTAAAAGGTCATTTAGGCACTGCCCCATACTGGGAACAAAATGAGGTAGCGGATTGTTTGGCCAAACAAGGAGCACAAGGGGGGAGATCTGGGAAATTCCTTTGAATTTACTGGACTCAGTCTTGTGCCCCATCGTTTGTGCCCTCACAAAATCCTGCAACTAAAATTTTCTGCTTTCTTCCCTTTTAGAGCCACGAAGTCGATGTGGATTGTGATCCTGCTCCATCTGATCGGACATACCAAGGGAGAGGAGACTGGAATGCTCATCAGCGTGATCGTTGACCAGAATCCGGTCTACTACCTAGAGGGGAAATCCATCTTATTACCTGTGGCCATTGTAGGAACTGTGGGGAAGCAAGTCCTATCTATAATCAGCTAGCCTGGATTAATGGCGTTGCTGAGAATGCCACAGATCACCGGGATAGGGTCATGAGTTTTCAGAACGGATCCTTATGGATTCAAGAGACATGGTTGAGTGATCCCGGAGTGTGGAAATATTCTTTTGTTTATCTCCATCCCCTTGTCCAGCAACACTCCTGCATCCACTCTTCAGTACGTCCCCGGAAAAATTACCTTGCATGTGTCCCCAAAGACTAACACCCCTGCTCCTACAACTTTGCCCAAAAATACAGTTCCAATCCCCTATTATGAACCAACATCCTTGGAATTCCCATCACTGCAAGAGGGACCACCTAGCAGCCTAAAGGCAACCTCAATCCTTGGAATATTGTTTAATAACGTTAAGTTCATTCATGTGCCGTTGGTACTTAATTTGTCCCAGTGGAACATGGCCAAATTCGGCTCATGTGCCCGGACAATTGTGTCTGTTTTACTCTTCCTTGCTAGTATATTTGATTGCCTCCCATGCAAGCCGAACTCAGGATCCATTCGCAGAACCAAACCTCCCTCCCCACAGGGGCATTTTCAGATCCAGAAAGTTAAAGGGCTTGGACAGCATACTCGCGTCCATCCCAGGACTTTTTGGATCTGGCATGTCAATTTGGAACCAAGCCGATTTGTCAGCAATTCGCAGGCATATCGGAAATTTTTAACAGAAAGAGGGTCGGCAAGTGCTGAAACCAGTTCTGCAGGGTGTTGAGGGGCTTGCAGAGGAGGAAAGGTTTACGGTTCATAACATGAAGCTAGAGAGGATGGTATGGGCAAAGAGGTAAAATGCACTGCGTATGGAAATTAAAAGATACAGACCTTACCCAGTGGTATTGTACTCACACTAATACTAGTGGTGGAATGAATGTACATTCTGGAGACAAGTGCAAACCTGTGCCAGTTTCCACAATTCGAAATATAGGGATAGTGACACCACACCCAAATAGAGGGCCATTTGCTTGCAAGAAGAGCCAGTCACTGTGCACCTACCGTGACCTAGGGTACATGTCCTTCACAATGTCGCTGCCCGTGTTCCATCCACAAGATGACTACTTTACACGATGGCGTCCATACACTCCCTCGGATACCTCGAAAATGACGTGTACAAGGAAAGGTTGCACCTCCCCAAAATGCTCATTCAAGTTCAAGGCCGATGGAAAGCACCGCACACTGCCTGCTGCACTGTCAAAGACAATAGATACTTATGCCGTTGTGATGTGTTCGAAATTGACACTCCAGTCTGTGGTCTAAGCAATGACCCGGATCCCACAGCCAAAGTAGCAAGGGACCCCCAACTGGAAAGTCCACGCCAACCACCTCAAGAAACCAGTCCAAGTGAGATGGAAGCTAACTGCCCAGTGAAGTTGTCAAAATGGAGAACACCAAGCACAAGGGTCACCTACCACATGGATGGACTGTACTGTGTCGTTACCAATCACCAGACATTTCTCTATGGGGGTCAGTCGTGTCCAATACCCTATCCACATTTTTGCTTCATTCCACATGAGTACACTACTATTGGGAAAACTGTTGTAACCCCCATACCAGTGTTAACAGAAGACTATATCATTGAGAGTACCCCTGATGTCCCAGATCCTATCACATACATACCCCATTTTGATGTAAAAATTGATACTCTGTCAGTAAACCTTCACAATCTGCTTGCAAGGAAGAATACCCATATAATTCAAATTAGTAATGATATGGTGAAAACAGGGAAGAGGTTGAATGAACTTTTACATGATGGGGATTTCAGCTTAGTCACAACTAGGACCTGGGTGGAAATGGGAATAAAAGGTCTTCTCATATTGCAATGTGGGGTACTGATTTTCATGACGGGCATGGTGATATATCTTGGCCGACTTCTAAGATGGCAGAGGGAGAAACTTAACAATCAATGGAAATTAGACATAAACAATTACTCACTTAAGTGTGTCCTCGTCTCATCTGTCTCAACTTGCCATAAGGGGTCATCTGTTGCCTTATGAGGAATTTTATCAATAATTTCCATTGTAAACTGGGAACATCTGTACATATATGTATATATAATTTAGAGTATGAAATGTGTGTATCTGTAAGGGCTGATAAACTCAGCTGGGATTGAGGGAAATCTAATTACTAGTCCTCTGTTGAATATGCATGAAGGCTGGGTGACAAGGGGCTACAGAGACCTCCTGTCTGACGAGGTAACTTCGTATTCACACAAGCCAGGAAGAAACCACATCTGAAACTTCTAATCTATGCGACACCGCCTTTATTCGCTAGATAAAGGCGTGTGTATTCTCCCATGTTAACGAACCAATATCCATTTAAGGGGTAATTGTTCCTGGCTAGTTCCATGCATAGCTAAGTGCCAAATTCAAGGGAAGTTAACGAGCTCCGGTTTAATTAATTTATCTTCAAATCCAATTGTAACGGCACCCCAAGTATGAAAGGGGTTAACGCCGTTTAAGATATACCTTCTCCAAACACACATCCGCTGTCGACACTCCACAGTCAGGCGACCCAGAATCATAGGAATAATTCTCCCCCAGATACAAGACAAACACTCTGTATGATGTTTCCACTGGTCTGACAATCTTTAATGAGAGCAGGCTCTTTTTATACACCAAAATAATACTGCATTAATCTAAATGAACAATGGTCCAACTCCACCCACAACATAACGAGGCCCAATACACATTATTTTGACATCTCTTAGAAGACAACAGGTGAGTTCATTAGCTAATCTCTTTTCAGTTTAAATGACTATGCATGACCTTTATATTCACCAGCCTGTCTGTCTGCTACTTTACAATACACGCAAGTACAGAGTTAATTATCACTATTCACAAAGAAAGGATCTTCAGAAGCCATCCTAGATTAATTTACATCACAACAGGCAGGTGGCACATCAGCATCTCTCAATTAACTTGTTGAGTTCATAATCAAACAGTAACTAGTTATTTACAGATATCCTGGGGAATATTGTGGAAAAATATCACTGTCCCTTTTTAAAGCAATCCAAGACATATTCCTAATGTCCATTATTTTCTTGCTCACCCTGTGCCCAAAGTGACCCCTGTCACACCAATTATCACTAAATTCCAGTAAAGAGTGGGCTAATGTGGGAAATTAATATAACGGCAGGAGGGAGGAGAGAGATAACAGTAACCAATCGTAGCCGCCCTGTTTTAGTCAATAGAAGAGGGCTCCATAAAAGGACCACCCCAATCAGTAGAGAGGGAGAGATGAGATGACCTGGGCCCAGGAGTCATTATAGGTAATTATCAGACCATCTCCCAGCATTTACAGTATACTTGCATTGTCATATGTTTGTCTGTCTATTTGTAATGTGGTGTATATATATATACTCTGTATTGTAACCTAATACTAATATTTAAATACTTTGTGTTTGAATACTAATATTTACTCCCTTGCCTAAGACTGTAAATGTTTGTGGTGTATTAGATAGACTAATAACAATTCTCTAATAAATGCTTATTATATTGAAGCTTTCACTTCTTGTCCAAAAGAACTCTTATTTAACCCATATCATATCTTTGAGATATTGAATATTAAATATACATTTTGATTAAAGCAACAATGCAGACATCCCAAGTCTCCCGCGAGGTGCGGGAGTCTCCCGCATTTGGGCTGCGGCTCTCTGACACCCGCAAGTGCTGTGTGATCCTGGAAGGCAGTGGTGTTTCATCCATGTGTGCTGTGACCCACATTGCACACATGGATGGTACCCTGGTTCACCGCCAGGAATGATCGTTGCGGCAGGAGGGACAGCTGGGAGCACTAATCTCCCTGTATAGATTTTTTAGCGGACAGCCACAAGTGGGAGAGGAGGAGAAGCGGTTGTCAGCTAAAAAGCCATGCAGTAAGATCAGTGCTGAAGCTATCAGCCATAACCCTGGTATTTTTTTTTCCAGCCGCCACTGGCTTTTAATGAAAGCGTTCCGAGTGGCTAATTAGCTGCTGGATTGCTTTCGGAAGCAGTGGGAGGGTTTTTTTTTTTTGATCATTTGCTTTTAAAGGTAGAGGAGAGATTTGGGGTCTTTTAGACCCCAGATCTCTCCATAAAGAGGACCTGTCATCCTTTATTTCTATTACAAGGAATGTTTAAAAAAAGTGATTTAACCACTTCAATACAGGACACTTATACCGCCTTCTGCCCAGACCAATTTTCAGCTTTTAGTGCTCTCGCATTTTGAATGACAATTACTCAGTCATGCAACACTGTACCCAAACAACATTTTTTTTTTTCACACAAATAGAGCTCTCTTTTGGTGGTATTTAATCACTGGGTTTATTATTTTTTGTGACATAAGTAAAAAAAGAGCGAAAATTTGGAAAAAAAAAAACACTTTTTTTGTAGTTTCTATGATAACATTTTGCAAAAAAGGAATTTTTGTTCATAAATTTGGGCCAAAATTTATACTGCTACATACCCTTGGTAAAAATAACCCAAATTAGTGGATATTATTTAGTCTGTGACTTTTACACAGCCTGGCCACATAAAGAGGCCCAACATGCAGGGAGCGCCGTCAGGCGTTCTAGGAGCATACATTACACATCTAATTTAATTCCTACCTATCACACTTTTGATGGTCCTGGAGCACCAGGACAATGGAATTACCCACAAAATGACCCCATTTTGGAAAGCAAACACCTCAACGTATATTCTATGAGGCATGGGCTGCAGATAGTTACTCGGGTAATCTGATGGGCTGCAGATAGGTACTCGGGTACTCTGATGGGCTGGAGACAGGTTCTCGGGTACTCCGATGGGCTGGAGACAGGTACTCAGGTACTGGTGGTCTGCAGATAGGTACTCTGATGGACTGATGACAGGTATTCTGATGGGCTGGTGACAGGTACATTTATGGGCTGGTGACAGGTACTCTTTATTACAGGGGGCAATCCGTGTGTGCTGGTGTGTACTGTGATTGGTAACTAGCTGTTACCGAAATCTCTTCCTCATACACCATAGGTGTCAAACACAAGGCCCGTGGGCCGAACCCGGCTGTCAAAGAATGTTAGCAAACCAGACTGTATGACAGCACAGAGGAGACCAAACAGGTGTAGGTAAAAGTATAATAATTTATTAAGTGAAGTAAACAGACCAATAAACACCTCAAACGGAACACAGTGCAAATAACCAAACCAAATCACAGTGACAAAAGGAGATATATACAGTAAAAGGGGGAATACCGGAATCGTAGTAAAAGCCAGGCCGAGGTCATACACAAGGGGATCCAGCAGACTGGTAAGGATGGGAGGAAGCAGGAGCAAAGAGGGGACGGATGGGTTTGGCTGCAGAGCAGGGATCTGGGTGACCAGGGAGACAAACACAGGATAAGCTCAAGGTAGGGATCAGGTTAAACAGGGTGCAGGTTCAAGGTAGGGATCGGGTCAGGCAGGGTGCAGGTTGGGATAAGAAACAGGCTTAAGTCCGGGTCACAGGTCCTGGGTCAGGAAGAGAGATACCAGGGCAAGGAGTGTTGCACTTGCCGGGTATATAAAGAAGTCTTGTAATCAGGCTTCAGGTCACAGCTGACCACAGGAAGTGCTGCCTGTCCCACACTGCCAGAATACCCCTGCTGGTGGACGCCGGTACTACGGTCCATGGATCAGGCATTACCACCAGCAGGTGAGATCCTCTGTCAAAGGTACAGGCTGCGAGAGGACACCTGCTGGTGAACACTATTACTGCGATCCATAGGACAGACAGCGCCACCAGTGGGTAAAGCCTTCCCTGACACCGGCCCTCTAGGCCATTTCATGTGGCCCTCGCACCTCTCCTGCAGCTGCAGGAGAGCTCCAGCCCTCCTCTGGTACTCCTCCAGACCCTTACTTTCTGCTTTTAAGCAATGCATCCATTTTCTTCCCAGTAGAAGCATAAGGAAAGGGGGGTGCACTGTGATGTAAGGGAGGGTGGGGGACTCAACTTCTGATGGTGGAGTGGCTCTTGACATCTAATGTAAGGGGAGGGGATGTGCTGGACATCTAATCTTACAGATACAACTGGCTAGAGTTGAGCGGGTAGCTGGATATTCGGGTCCGGCGGGTTCGGCCGAACTTCGGAAAAAAGTTCGGATTCGGGACCGAACTTTAACCCGAACCCGGACCCGAACCCCATTGAAGTCAATGGGGACCCGGACTTCTGACGACTAAAAAGGCTCTAAAAAAGTAATGGAAAGGGCTAGAGGGCTGCAAATGGCAGCAAAATGTTGTTAAGAACATGGCAAGTGCTCTGCAAACAAATGTGGATAGGAAATAACTTAAAAGAACATAAAAAAAATTAAAAAATAAAAAAATATGCTGGAGGCCCCCTTTTCAGCAGAAGAGGTACAGGAAGTCATTAAGAACCTCAGAAACTCAACGGCACGATGCCACACATATGGTGGGAATGCCCCAGAATACGCCCTTTCTGGAATAAATTATTTAATTTAATGGATAAGCTAGTGGGAAAATAAAATACTTTGAAATAAAAATGTAGCGGGGTGCTAAATTTAAGGAAAGTGTTTGAGTGGTAAATAGGCTCAAATACCCTAATTCTGTAGGATTCATGGACCATTTTGTCCTCGGGGGACAGTATTGGTGTGCAGTTCCCTGCGGCCTACAGGTGGCGCCTTTGGTGTCCCCTCTTGGCAGTAGTACAGCGGGGCGGGGAACCTGCTGTGCATGCCGGGAGAGCATATAAAAAGGGGCAGACCTTTGGCCTGGGGGCTGATGTCCAGTGGGGTCCGCGCCCAGGTGCCTTCGGCCTGGGTGCATGTGTTCCTGTTCCATCTCGGGCACCTTTAGCCCGGGGTGAGGTACTATCCTGGAGTTCTTGCTGCCCTGGGTATGGAGGCCTAGGGGCGGGAGTAAAGCCTGGAGTCCAGAGCCGCCTCGTGTAGGGGACCCTGTTCCAGGGAAGGGAGGATCATTCTGATGGACCGATGCGGGAGTCACGGTGAAGGAATGGTCTGTTGACTCCCTGGAGAGACGTCTTCCCCTTGATATGGGCTAGGTTCGTAGGAGGAGAAGCTCAAGGTCACCTTGACTGTATCAGAGGCCTTATTCAACCGGCCCGTGGCAGGGGCCTTATACACCCTGGTCTGTGGCTGAGACCAAAGTTCTCCAGGCCCGTGGCAGGGGCCTTGTACACCCGGTCTGTGGCAGAGACCAACCTCAATGTCTGTGGCAGAGACCGTGCGCCAAAAACTGTTTGAGAAACCTAAGCAGTGAAGTGAATGTGCTACGTTTGTGCCTGGACCTCCTCCACACCTTAAGCTGTCCTGTTTCTTTGCTCTAACCTTTTCTATCTGAGTACAGTTTATTTTGCCATGAGAGAATAAGAGTTGGAGTTTCAGCTGGTGTGGACATTGACTTTACTGGCAATTAAAGGACTTGCCTCTACCTACAGTAGAGGTGAGAATCATCCTCTGGAGGAGTTTTGACTCCGGCTGTGGACACGGCCCGTCAAGTACACCGCTCAACCTCTTTATATAGGAGGATACGGGCTGGTAGTGCGGTGTGCCTTTCTCCCTCCTGCGAAGAGCCAACAACATAAAGGCAGGTAAGGGGGAAAGGATCTGTGCGCTACAAAAAAATAAAATAAAAATTTTAATCTTGGCCTAGCAGGACGAGGTCCATATGGAGTAGGAGGTTGAGGTGGCGGTGGATGTGGCTGTGTAGGTGGAAGCGGCGGTGGAGGAGGACGAGGTAGCCAACACTGGTTCAAAAATACAACAATGGCTGGGTAAGGCCGGTGATGTGTCGAATTCTGTCCCCTGTCGAATAGTGTCCGCCCTGTACTGCGCTTGCTGAGTATGTAGGACAAGGGGATTTCAAAAATCTCCCAAGACTAACGGCGCCTGCGTGTTGAGTTCAGGTGAAGGCCACACCATCCGTGGTTCAAGCCGAGCCAAGCAAGGCCGCGATCGAAGCGAGCCCATGAGGGGCCCTGTTACTATGTGCTACTGTATGTCCTCTTGGATGGTGGGGCTTGAACCTGCACTCACAGCGCAGGCGCCGTTCATCTTCGGAGATTTTGTGAATCTCCTTGTCCTCTGTACTGCGCAAGCGCTGCGCCTGCGCAGTACGGGCCGGGCACAATCCGATGGCCGGACAGTTTTTGTCACAACACCGGTATACATGTCTATTCTGCACAAGGTACGGACAAGTCCTGTGGGATCCATGCCTGGTTCATTTTAATGAACGTGAGCTTGTCCACATTGGCTCTGGACAGGCGGCTGCGCTTGTCTGTGATAACGCCCCCTGCCGTGCTAAATACACGTTCAGATAATACACTGGCTGCAGGGCAGGCCAGCACCTCCAAGGCATAAACGGCAAGCTCAGGCCATGTGCCCAATTTGGAGACCCAGAAGTTAAAGGGGGCAGACCCGTCATCCAGTACGTGTAGGCCTGTGGACACATACTGCTCAACCATGTTGGTGAAATGCTGCCTCCTGCTAAGACGTTCCATCTCAGCTGGTGGTGCTGGTTGTTGTGGCGTGCTGACAAAGCTTTTCCACATTTCGGCCATGCTAACCCTGCCTTCTGAGGTGCTGCCGGTGCCCCGGCTGCGTTGGCGACCTCTTCCTCCTCCTCTGCCTTCGCCTTGTGCTTCCACCGTACGCCCGCTGTCAGGTGGGAATGCCACCAGCAGCGCGTCTACCAGCGTGCGCTTGTACTCGCGCATCTTACGATCCCGCTCCAGTGAGGGAATTAAGGACGTTACGTTGTCCTTGTAACGGGGATCCAGCAGGGTGGCCACCCAGTAATCAGCACCAGTTAAAATGTGGGCAACTCGGCTGTCGTTGCGGAAACACTGCAGCATGTAATCGCTCATGTGTGCCAGGCTGCCCAGAGGCAAAGAAAAGCTGTCCTCTGTGGGAGGTGTATCGTCTGTGTCCTCTGTATCCCCCCAGCCACGCACCAGTAATGGCCACGAGCTGGTCTGAGTGCCACCCTGCTGTGAACATGGCTCCTCCTCCTCCTCCTCCTCCTCCATCTCCTCCTCCACCTCGTCATCCTCCAGAACTGTGCCCTTTCTGCCGGACAATTGTGTACCTGGCGTTTGTTGGTGCAGGAACCCACCCTCGTAGCCACTTGTGAAAGACTGCCCTGAAAGCCTTTGAAATGATCCCGCTTCCTCCTCCTCCTCCTCATCCTCCTGTGCCACATCCTCTTCCATCATCGCACAAAGCGTTTTTTCAAGGAGGCATAGAACTGGGATAGTAACGCTGAGAACGGCGTCATTGGCACTGGCCATGTTGGTGGAGTACTCGAAACAGCGCAACAAGGCACACAGGTCTCGCATGGAGGCCCAGTTATTGGTGGTGAAGTGGTGCTGTTCCGCAGAGCGACTCACGCGTGATTGCTGCAGCTGAAACTCCACTATTGCCTGCTGCTGCTCGCACAGTCTGGCCAGCATGTGCAAGGTGGAGTTCCACCTTGTGGGCACGTCACATATGAGGCGGTGAGCGGGAAGGCCGAAGTTACGCTGCAGCGCTGACAGGCGAGCAGCAGCAGGGTGAGAACGCCGAAAGTGCGCACAGACAGCCCGCACTTTCTGCAGCAGCTCTGGCATATTGGGGTAATTTTTAAGGAACCTCTGGACCACCAAGTTCAGCACATGCGCCAGGCAAGGGATGTGCGTCAAACCGGCTAGACCCAGAGCTGCTACGAGATTTCGCCCATTATCGCACACCACCAGGCCGGGCTTGAGGCTCACTGACAGCAACCACTCATCGGTCTGTTGTTCCATGTCCCTCCACAACTCCTGCGCGGTGTGGGGATTTTCCCCCAAACAGGAAAGTTTTAAAACTGCCTGCTGTCGTTTACCCCTGGCTGTGCTGAAGTTGGTGGTGAAGGTGTTACGCTGACCGGATGAGGAGGCGGTAGAGGATGAGGAAGCGGAGTAGGAGGAGTTAGCAACAGGAGGCAAACTGAAGCGCCCTGCAATCCTCGGTGGTGGAAGGACATGCGCCAAACCGCTATCTGCCTCAGGCCCAGCCGCCACTGCATTTACCCAGTGTGCTGTTAGGGAGATATAACGTCCCTGACCGTGCTTACTGGTCCACGCATCCGTAGTTAGGTGGACCTTGCCACAGATGGCGTTGCGCAGTGCACACCTGATTTTGTCCCCCACCTGGTTGTGCAGGGAAGGGATGGCTCGCCTGGAAAAGTAGTGGCGGCTGGGCACGACGTACTGCGGGACAGCCAATGCCATCAGGCTTTTAAAACTCTGCGTCTCCACCAGACGGAATGACAGCATTTCAAAGGCCAGGAATTTTGAAATGCTGGCATTCAGGGCCAGGGATCGTGGGTGGCTAGGGGGGTACTTCCTCTTCCGCTCCAATGTTTGGGAGATAGAGAGCTGAACGCTTCCATGGGACATTGTGGAGATGGTTGGTGACCCAGGTGGTAGTGTTGCTGGCAGATCCTCTGTTTGCGGGGTGACAGGTGCCACTGTCACTACAGAGGTGGATGAAGAGGCCGAGACTGCAGCAGAAGAGGAAGCAGGAGGAGCCAGAGACCTTTCTTGGTTTTTGAGGTGTCTACTCCACTGCAGCTCGTGCTTTGCACTTAGATGCCTGGTCATGCAGCTTGTGCTCAGGTTGAGAACGTTTATGCCTCGCTTCAGGCTCTGATTGCACAGCGTGCAAACCACTCGTGTCTTGTCATCAACACACTGTGTGAAGAACTGCCACGCTAGGGAAGTCCTTGGACCTGGCTTTGGTGTGCTCGGTCCCTTGCTGCGTTGGGCAGTAGCAGATGTACTGTCTAGGGGACGAATGCTCCGTTTTTGCACCCTGCTCCCTCTTCTGCTGTGCTGGTGGCTCTGTGCGACCACCGCCTCTTCCTCCGAACTACACTGGTCACCTGCATAACGTTGATTCCATGTGGGGTCGAGGACCTCATCGTCCTCCACATCATCTTCCACCCAGTCTTCACCCCTGCCCTCCATGTCTGTCTGCACAATTGCGAAAGCAGCAGCAGTTGGCACCTGTGTTTCGTCATCATCCGAGACGTGCTGCGATGGTCCTCCCATGTACCCATCATGAAACATAAGTGGTTGGGCATCGGTGCACTCAATCTCTTCCACTTCTGGGGCAGGGCTAGGTGGATGGCCCTGGGAAACCCTGCTAACAGAGTCATCGAAAAGCAGAAGAGACTGCTGCATGATTTGGGGCTCAGACTGCTTGGCTGATTTGCAAGGGGGTGAGGTGAAAGACTGATGGACATGGGCTTCAGGTGCCAACTCTGATCTTTCATCAGAAGAGTGGGTGGGAGACAATGTGAAGGAACCCGAGGCACTGTCAGCAACCCAATCTACTATCGCCTGTACTTGTCCTGGCCTAAACATTGGTACAGCCTCATTAGGCGCGACAAAATACCGCCGCAGGCTCGGTCGCCTACTCGCACCTGAGGAAGGTGTTTCACTTGTGCGTGTAGCTGGCACAGATCCACCACGTCCTCTCCCTGCAACAGGAGCTCCACCAGCAGCACCACGACCGGGGCCACCACGTCCCTTTGACCTTCCCCTCATATTTTCCAAATTTAGGATCTTGCCCTAAATGGCGTTTTTTGGAAGACCACAACACACCCACAGTACGTAATGGCTGAAACGCACAGCTACAGAACTGCAGAAAATGCTATTCAAAAAAAAAAAGGTTGTTTTTTTTAGTATAGCACAGTACAAGGAAAATATATAGAAATTGTTTATTTCACACACCTCCAGATGTGTATTTCACACTGCAAAATATTTTCTGTGGCCCTAAATGGCGTTTTTTGGAAGAGCACAACACAACCACAGTATTTAACCACTGAATCGCACAGCTATAGAAGTGCAGAGAATGCTATTCAAAAAAAATGTTGTTTTTTTTAGTATAGCACTATACAATATATAGAAATTGTTTATTTTACACACCTCCAGATGTGTATTTCACACTGCAAAATATTTTCTGTGGCCCTAAATGGCGTTTTTTGCCAGACCACAACACACCCACAGCACGTAACCGCTGAATCGCACAGCTACAGAAAATGCTATTCAAAAAAAAAGGTTGGTTTTTTTAGTATAGCACTGTACAAGAAGAATATATAGAAATTGTTTATTTTACACACCTCCAGATGTGTATTTCACACTGCAAAATATTTTCTGTGGCCCTAAATGGCGTTTTTTGCCAGACCACAACACACCCACAGCACGTAACCGCTGAATCGCACAGCTACAGAAAATGCTATTCAAAAAAAAAGGTTTTTTTTTTTTTAGTATAGCACTGTACAAGAAGAATATATAGAAATTGTTTATTTTACACACCTCCAGATGTGTATTTCACACTGCAAAATATTTTCTGTGGCCCTAAATGGCGTTTTTTGGAAGAGCACAACACACCCACAGTATTTAACCACTGAATCGCACAGCTATAGAAGTGCAGAGAATGCTATTCAAAAAAATGTTGTTTTTTTTAGTATAGCACTGTACAATATATAGAAATTGTTTATTTTACACACCTCCACATGTGTATTTCACACTGCAATTTATTTTCTGTGGCCCTAAATGGCGTTTTTTGGAAGAGCACAACAACCCCAACAGTATATAACCGCTGAATCGCACAGCTGCAGAGGCCAGAGAATGCTATTCAAAAATAATGTTGTTTTTTCACACACCTCCAGATGTGTATTTCACACTGCAAAATATTTTCTGTGGCCCTAAATGGCGTTTTTTGCAAGAGCACAACAACCCCAACAGTATATAACCGCTGAATCGCACAGCTGCAGAGGCCAGAGAATGCTATTCAAAAATAATGTTGTTTTTTCACACACCTCCAGATGTGTATTTCACACTGCAAAATATTTTCTGTGGCCCTAAATGGCGTTTTTTGCAAGAGCACAACAACCCCAACAGTATATAACCGCTGAATCGCACAGCTGCAGAGGCCAGAGAATGCTTTTTAAAAATAATGTTGTTTTTTCACACACCTCCAGATGTGTATTTCACACTGCAAAATATTTTCTGTGGCCCTAAATGGCGTTTTTTGGAAGAGCACAACACAACCACAGTATTTAACCACTGAATCGCACAGCTATAGAAGTGCAGAGAATGCTATTCAAAAAAAAAAATTGTTTTTTTTAGTATAGCACTGTACAATATATAGAAATTGTTTATTTTACACACCTCCACATGTGTATTTCACAATGCAATTTATTTTCTGTGGCCCTAAATGGCGTTTTTTGGAAGAGCACAACAACCCCAACAGTATATAACCGCTGAATCGCACAGCTGCAGAGGCCAGAGAATGCTATTCAAAAATAATGTTGTTTTTTCACACACCTCCAGATGTGTATTTCACACTGCAAAATATTTTCTGTGGCCCTAAATGGCGTTTTTTGCAAGAGCACAACAACCCCAACAGTATATAACCGCTGAATCGCACAGCTGCAGAGGCCAGAGAATGCTTTTTAAAAATAATGTTGTTTTTTCACACACCTCCAGATGTGTATTTCACACTGCAAAATATTTTCTGTGGCCCTAAATGGCGTTTTTTGGAAGAGCACAACACAACCACAGTATTTAACCACTGAATCGCACAGCTATAGAAGTGCAGAGAATGCTATTCAAAAAAAATGTTGTTTTTTTTAGTATAGCACTGTACAATATATAGAAATTGTTTATTTTACACACCTCCACATGTGTATTTCACACTGCAATTTATTTTCTGTGGCCCTAAATGGCGTTTTTTGGAAGAGCACAACAACCCCAACAGTATATAACCGCTGAATCGCACAGCTGCAGAGGCCAGAGAATGCTATTCAAAAATAATGTTGTTTTTTCACACACCTCCAGATGTGTAGTTCACACTGCAAAATATTTTCTGTGGCCCTAAATGGCGTTTTTTGCAAGAGCACAACAACCCCAACAGTATATAACCGCTGAATCGCACAGCTGCAGAGGCCAGAGAATGCTATTCAAAAATAATGTTGTTTTTTCACACACCTCCAGATGTGTATTTCACACTGCAAAATATTTTCTGTGGCCCTAAATGGCGTTTTTTGCAAGAGCACAACAACCCCAACAGTATATAACCGCTGAATCGCACAGCTGCAGAGGCCAGAGAATGCTTTTTAAAAATAATGTTGTTTTTTCACACACCTCCAGATGTGTATTTCACACTGCAAAATATTTTCTGTGGCCCTAAATGGCGTTTTTTGGAAGAGCACAACACAACCACAGTATTTAACCACTGAATCGCACAGCTATAGAAGTGCAGAGAATGCTATTCAAAAAAAATGTTTTTTTTTTTAGTATAGCACTGTACAATATATAGAAATTGTTTATTTTACACACCTCCACATGTGTATTTCACACTGCAATTTATTTTCTGTGGCCCTAAATGGCGTTTTTTGGAAGAGCACAACAACCCCAACAGTATATAACCGCTGAATCGCACAGCTGCAGAGGCCAGAGAATGCTATTCAAAAATAATGTTGTTTTTTCACACACCTCCAGATGTGTATTTCACACTGCAAAATATTTTCTGTGGCCCTAAATGGCGTTTTTTGCAAGAGCACAACAACCCCAACAGTATATAACCGCTGAATCGCACAGCTGCAGAGGCCAGAGAATGCTTTTTAAAAATAATGTTGTTTTTTCACACACCTCCAGATGTGTATTTCACACTGCAAAATATTTTCTGTGGCCCTAAATGGCGTTTTTTGGAAGAGCACAACACAACCACAGTATTTAACCACTGAATCGCACAGCTATAGAAGT
This sequence comes from Rana muscosa, assembly GCA_029206835.1. Classification (NCBI taxonomy): domain Eukaryota; kingdom Metazoa; phylum Chordata; class Amphibia; order Anura; family Ranidae; genus Rana; species Rana muscosa. The sequence continues at coordinate 117,641,927 of JARGYO010005626.1, forward strand.
GCAGAGAATGCTATTCAAAAAAAATTTTGATTTTTTTAGTATAGCACTGTACAATATATAGAAATTGTTTATTTTACACACCTCCACATGTGTATTTCACACTGCAATTTATTTTCTGTGGCCCTAAATGGCGTTTTTTGCAAGAGCACAACAACCCCAACAGTATATAACCGCTGAATCGCACAGCTGCAGAGGCCAGAGAATGCTATTCAAAAATAATGTTGTTTTTTCACACACCTCCAGATGTGTATTTCACACTGCAAAATATTTTCTGTGGCCCTAAATGGCGTTTTTTGCAAGAGCACAACAACCCCAACAGTATATAACCGCTGAATCGCACAGCTGCAGAGGCCAGAGAATGCTATTCAAAAATAATGTTGTTATTTCACACACCTCCAGATGTGTATTTCACACTGCAAAATATTTTCTGTGGCCCTAAATGGCGTTTTTTGCAAGAGCACAACAACCCCAACAGTATATAACCGCTGAATCACACAGCTGCAGAGGCCAGAGAATGCTTTTTAAAAATAATGTTGTTTTTTCACACACCTCCAGATGTGTATTTCACACTGCAAAATATTTTCTGTGGCCCTAAATGGCGTTTTTTGGAAGAGCACAACACAACCACAGTATTTAACCACTGAATCGCACAGCTATAGAAGTGCAGAGAATGCTATTCAAAAAAAATGTTGTTTTTTTTAGTATAGCACTGTACAATATATAGAAATTGTTTATTTTACACACCTCCACATGTGTATTTCACACTGCAATTTATTTTCTGTGGCCCTAAATGGCGTTTTTTTGAAGAGCACAACAACCCCAACAGTATATAACCGCTGAATCGCACAGCTGCAGAGGCCAGAGAATGCTATTCAAAAATAATGTTGTTTTTTCACACACCTCCAGATGTGTATTTCACACTGCAAAATATTTTCTGTGGCCCTAAATGGCGTTTTTTGGAAGAGCACAACACACCCACAGTATATAACCGCTGAATCGCACAGCTGCAGAGAATGCTATTCAAAAAAAAGTTTTTTTTTTTTTTTTTAGTATAGCATAGTACAAGAAAAATATATAGAAATTGGTTATTTCACACAACTAGAGATATACACTGCAAAATATTTTTTTTGCCCAAAAATAGGTCTTTTTTGCGCACAACAAAGTGCCTTTTTTTTTTTTTGCAACAGCACAAAAAAGTGCCTTTTTTTTTTTTGGGGCCCAAAAATGGGTCTTTTTAGCAAAAGCACAATAAAGTGTTTTTTTTTTTTTTTTCTGCCCGAAATGGGTCTTTTAGCAAGAGCACAATACAGCCACAGTATGGAATAGGTGTATCACTCAACGTAATGCAGTGCTGGTGCACTGAGCTTGCAACACAAACAGATAAACCTATGCAGATCGCTGAGCTATTATATCTCTCAATCTGGACTCCTATCTAAATCTCTCTCCCTGAAAGCACAAACAGGATCCTGCCCCTACACTACACTACACTGTCTCTCTATCTTTTCTATCAGTAGATTGCAGAATCAGGACTAACTCCTATCATATAATTCTCTCCCTCACAGCAACAGCAGCCAGGATCCTTTCCCTACACTGTCTAAAAGCAGAGTGACGATCTGTGCTGTGTGCCTCTTGCTTATATAGAAGCTGGTCACATGCTGGGTCACATGTTGCACTGACCAATCACAGCCATGCCATTAGTAGGCATGGCTATGATGGCTTCTAAGGGCACACCAGCTAATCAAATGGTGATTGGCTGGCCCCTGAAGCATTTCTAACTGCGCCATTAAATTCCCGAATCCGGACCCGAACCCGGACTTTAGCGCAAAATCCGGGTCCGGGTCCGGGGTCGGGAAAACGCCAAAATTCGGTACGGACCCGAACTTTACAGTTCGGGTCCGCTCAACACTGCAACTGGCCCTTTTGAGGGCAATCATAATGCTGATGCGGCCCACGATGAAATTGAGTTTGACACCCCTGTCATACACGATTAATGTGTGAGGAGGAGAAACCGGTAACAGCTAGTTACCGCGGCTTGTTTACATTCTGTGACCGGCTGCGATTGGACACAGCCGGTCACGTGGCAAACAGCCAATTTCATTGGCTGTTTACCCCGATCGGGGATGGGCTGTGTCAGGGTGACACGCCTCGTCCCCGATCGCCGCTCTGCACGCCCCTAGGGGCGCACGCAAGCGCCGTGCATGAGGACAGTGCATGTGACCGACTGTGATTGGACACAGCCGGTCACGTGGTAAAAGGCCATTTTTTTGGGCTCTTTACACTGATCGGGGATGGACTGTGTGCCAAGGGACACACCTCATCCATGATTGCTGCAGAGTCCCCAGGAGCGTCAAGAACCGGAGGAGGTCATATGATGTCCTTCCGGAGGGAGGAGATGTTCCTGCTGGTGTCATATTACTATGGCCCGGTAAGGAAGTGGTTAAAAAATTAAAGGGACAGTGTAAAAATAAATAAATAAATAAGGAAAAAAATAATTAAAGCATCCCCGTCCCCCGTCCTCACATACGGAAGTGAACGCATACCTAAGTCATGCACGCATATGTAAACGGTGTTTGCACCACACATGTGAGGTATCGCCATGATCATCACAGCGAGAACAATAATTCTAGCGCAAGACCTCCATTGTAACTCTAAACAGGTAACTTGTAAAAAAAATTAAAGCGTCGCCTATGGAGATTTTGAAGTATTGTTGCCGTTCGATGAGCATGCACAATTTTTAAAAGCGTGAAATTTGAGGTATCTATTTACACTGTGTAACATCATCTTTTATATTTTGCCCAAAAATTGGATTGTATATTGTGTTTTTTTGCATTAAAATTCATTAAAAAAAATAAAAAAATATTATGTTTAAAAAAAACACTGCGCAAAGGCTGTGTGACATAAAAAAACGATCGCCATTCTATTTTCTAGGGTCTCTGCAAAAAAAAAAAAAAAAAAAAAATTATAATAATGTTTGGGGCTTCTAATTAATTTTCTATCAAAGAATAATGATTTAAACCTGTAAACAAAAAGTGCCAGAAAAGGATTGGTCACTTCCTGCTCATGCTTGTAACCGTTTAGTGTTATGAATGAATTTAGTTTATTGTGTTTTCCACTGTTCACCGCTGTGTAGCGCTGCGGCGCACGGCTGCACTGATGTTGCCCCTAGAGGCAGAACAGCTGGCTGCGCTCATCCCTCGGTATGGGTGTCAGCTGACACAATCATGTGATACGATGTGTGACCGGCGCAACGAACAGCAGAGCGCCATCTACTTTATAATATGTGTCTCCATACTAAGCGGCCATCTTGTTATGGCCCATTCCTTACGTTATCAATGGTCTTGGCTTCTACAAAATGGCTCTCCGTTGCCGTGTACCGCGGACACATTAGAATCTATGTGTTCGTATTTCGTCCTTCTTCCTTGTAATGAGAGCTGTGCGGTGGTTTGTGAGTGAAAGGATGGCGGAGAGGTGCTGAGCAGAGCTGTCGCCTGTGTGTAGCGATCCCAGTCTTCGTTCCTCGTTTACCCAGGTATGGATCTGACAGTACCATGTACACAGGGCAGACAGCAATCAGCTCATACATGGGGGGGGGGGATCTGCTGGTGTCATCAGTGGGTGGGGAGATCATATGACTGATTCACCCATCTGACCATTGACACCATTCACAGAGGTGACACTGCTCTTCCCATCTGCTGGGAGGACTACAACTCCCAGCATGCACAGGGCATTTGTTTTGACCTGCAGCTGGCCTAAAAATTCTAGATGTCTCCAGTTTTTTGCAGTGACATCGCCAGATTTTGCCACCAGTTTTGTGGGGGGCCCTGTCATTTTTATATAGCGCTGACATAGACTGCTGCAATGCTTCATAGTAATGACTAAACCGTTTACATCACTTAGGGCCCTTCACACGGGCTTTCCGATCAGGAGCTGATCAGATCTTGCACTCTCCCCTATGGAACGGAGGAAGTCCGCGGTGACATGTCTGCTGACATCCGCCGCTATCTGATCCTGTCCGCAAAATCCAGACAGATCTAGTGGTCATCAACCCTGTCTTCAGGGTCCACTAACAGGCCAGGTTTGCAAGATAACTGAAATACATCACAGGTGATATCATTTGCTGCTGGGTGATTGCAGCATTCTAGTCTGCATCTCCCCAAGGTAATACTGAAAACCTGGCCTGTTAGTGGGCCCTAAGGACAGGGTTGATGACCACTGGTCTAGTGGAATCAGATGAAAATGGCCTAGCGGTCCGTGTCCACCAGATTTCCTCATAAAGGAGAGCAGGACTGTGTCCATGTCTGCTCTGCACAGTGAACGATGACAGACCTGTGATCCGCCTGATCAGCAGAGCGATTTACCCCCCCCCCTCCCCCCCTGCTGAGCAAGCAGATTCCGCAAAACGGCGCCCAACTGAAAGGGGTCTTACCCCCCCCAGGAGCTTACACCTTAAGGTTGCATTCACACCTGAACATTTTGTAGCTGGAAGCCGCTCAATAAGCAGAATCCCATATATTTCAGTGGCCCCTGTTCACGCTCAGATGATGAAATGAATGAAATTTTGCTTGTTGAGCAGCTTTGAGCTACAAAATGTTCAGGTTTAAATGCGGCCTAATAGAAATCAGCTTGGGCGTGTTCAGATACACTTCAGGACCCCCATGGCTGAGCCCGTCAGAAACCTGTCATTTGTAATGAGCCAATCATTTGTGGCCGAGGCATTCCCTGCCACGTAGCTAGCTGCATGCCCAGCATGATTGGCCGATTGCAGGTGACAGTTTCTGGAGGGCTCAGCCTTGTGGGTAAGACCCCTTTCACACTGGGGCAGTGCGGGCGTTAGAGGTAAAATGCCACTAGTTTTAGCGACGTTTTACTGCTGTTATAGTGGTGTGCTTTTACCCCCCAGAAGCGGTTAAAAGTGCCCCCTTAGCACTGCTTTCAGAACGCTTTTAAGGCGATTTGAAAGCGGTGCCCATTCATTTCAATGGGCGAATGCACCGCTCCCCCACTGCCCCAAAGATGCTGCTTGCAGGACTTTTTTTTTTCCTTTCCTGCAAGCACACCGCCCCAGTGTAAAAGCACACAGGCTTTCACACTGGGGCTGCAGATGAGGCAGTTGACGGGCGCAATTAATAGCACAAAAACGCCTGTAAAGCGCCCCAGTGTGAAAGGGGTCTTAGAGATAAGCCCAGGCATCCTCCAAACACACCTTCAAACTGTTTTTTTTTTTTTTTTTACTCCAGTGAGCCGCAGGCCAGGTCATTCAATCTCCACCACGGATATCACTGGAGTACAGGAAAAGTGGAATTTGGGGTTATTTATGAGTTCAGGGGATACCTGAGATCACCTGTTTTTAGGATGAGTCACAAAAGGACTGTGATGGACCTTGTTCTCACTAGGGGCAGAGTTTACCACCCTGAAAAGAAATCGGTGGTAGATCACAGGCGTTCAGGAGGCAGCAGTATCGTTGCTTCTGAAAAGCAATTTTTATTTTGATTCCAAGGAGGGGATACTGTGCTGCGACCACATGCTAAGTAGTTGACACGTGGTTATAGTATGGTCCCATTGACTTCAGTGGGTGCATTTAGCAGTCAGTACCACATGCTAAATGGGACATAGCATGTTAAATTTTCAGCAGTGGGACCATGGTAATTTATATGGCCCTGAATGGCCATCATGTTATTTTTTTAGTTGGGCAGTCAGGGGCAGTAAAAGCGTGTATCAACCACTTGTTGCTGTTCATGTGAAGGAGCTCGTAGGTTTGCAGCAGGGCTGAACCCATGCATTTGAGAATTGTTTATGCTGTAGTTACCACAGGCAGGTGGGTAGAGGAGAGTACCCTTTGGAGGATGTAGACCCATGACACTGGTAGGTATGCATAGGCCTGATCTCAATAGGAAAATCGAATCATCCAGTAAGTGATTAGGACCACCTTGTAAGAAATATCTCACTTTTGCAAGTTCATTTAAATTGTTTAAATGGTGATGTCCGATACAGCCAACACCTTTTGGGGGCACAGACTCCCCTTCTTCAGGGCTTGAACAATGATCTATACTAGAATCGGGGAAGAATGAACATTAAAATTAGGCAGGACAAGGGCTGAGGATCAGCATGATCTTATTTCGATTCAAACGCTCACATTTCCATCAGTTGAAAGTAGATGTTTGCACCATGATGTTTTGTTAGATTTGTTGGCATCCATACACTGATTGTCCATAGGTACTTATAGAAAAAGCTTGTCTGATAGCTGATGTCCCTTCCAAGATAAGCAAGGATCATCTGTGTGGGCATGTGTCTCCTGTGGGGAAGAGAGAAATCAAGATATTTTACATCCCCAGAATTTAAAAGGGAGGTAAAGGTTGTTTTTTTTTTTGCCCATTTATACTTACCTAGGTGGATGTTGCATCTGTCCCTAGCCGCCTCTGCACTGAGAACCGAGCAATCGAACATCGCCGATGGCTCGGTTCTTGCAGATCCCCAAGCAGAGAGCTGCTGACTGTCAATCAGCATCTCTGCTCCTCCACGCTCCACTGGAGCGCTGAGCTGTGGAGAGGCAGGGAGCGGCCGCCTCAGGCTCTCGGCAGCTCACTGAGACAGGTGTCAGTCCAGGCAACTAGCAAACCCAGACTTTATTGTTTGGATGACGGGGTGCCTGGACTGATATTTGTGACGTCAGCAGAGAGCGGACTTCAGATGGCTCTCTGCTGAAAATGGGTCACAGGAGTGCAAAACGTATTGCACTCCTGTGACCCAGAGGAGAAGCCCAGCCAAACGAGCTCAGGCTGGACTTCTCCTTTTAATCTGAAAAGGGTCGATTTCTGCAAAAATTTGCCATTATGGCAAAATACACCACAGTCAAACTTGAGGGCAAAATTAATATGTTTTTTTTTTTTTTCCTTTTGTGAGGTGGGGGCAGGCAATCAATTTTAAATTTCTCCTTAAGCCTTGTACACACGATCGGAATTTCTGATGGAAAAAGTCAGAAGACTTTTTCCATTGGTTATTCCGACCATGTGTATGCCCCATCTGACTTTTTCCATTGGAAATTCCGAGGAATTCCGTCGGAGTTTAGATAGAGAACATGTTCTCTTTTACTCTGATGTAATTCCGTCGGAATTACAATGTGATTTTGGCGGGGCAAAAGTCAGACCGTGTGTACGGGGCATTAGGGTTACAAAAGCTCTGTTGAACAGTCCTTCTTTCTTTTTTTTTTTTTTTTTCTCCAAGCTTTATTGAACCAATATTTTATGATACAAAATCTAATTTGGCTTCATAAGAGGACACAAAAACTAAATTTGATCTGTTCTTGTGCCAAAAAAAACAACTGCTTGTTGTGCTCATTGTTTTAATTTTTTATTTATTTATTTTTTCATTCACAAAAAAAAAATGGATTTCCCATTTTTTTTTTAAATAATTTTTCATCTAAGCAGCTCAATGATCAAATAATAATCAAATTAGAAGTCCACTCGTCCCTACTATCCTCACCATGAACCCTTGTATGAATCAGTTTATGGCTAAAGCTGGGCTAAGAGACATTAGATGGTCAGTCTTGTAGTCTGTACACACTGATTCGTATGGATAGCAATGCGTGATTTCTACCAGTAGGATCATGAAAGAAGAATGTCCCATCTCCCCCCACCCCGTTCATTCTGACATTGTGGAAGAAATGTCTTAACTCATGACAGGAAATGGCCTGACTACTCACTTCAGTTCTGTGTATTGCGATTGCTAAATCTAAAGAAGGGAAGTAGTCCAGTGATTTTAGGAAAGGACATGTTTCAATGTTAACTAGAAGCTATGAGTACCAGTCTTGCTTCTTATGGGTACATGGGGTGTAATAGATGGCCTTGAAAAACTTTCCTGGGGAATCTCTTAAGCACCAGTCAAGGGAAGCCTATGCTGAGAAGAAGGGCGTGCCAGTCCATACTTCTCTGCAATAGAGAGCATGTGACTAAATACCTGGGGATTTAACCCAGGGATTTGGTCATGTGACCACCACTGGAAGGGACCTGAAACAGCATTTTCTCCAGGAAGGGTAATTATTTTAGCCTTTTTGTCACCTGCTATGTATCTAGCAAGATACAGTATTTGCATATAGATAAATCTAAAATGATATATGTACTTTTGTACAGTTCATCTTAAAATGTTTACACCCCCCCCCCCCACACTTCTAACAACCCCTTAACTCTGCTACTTGTCCACAATTCATGGAGGTCTTTGCTGTGTGGCCAGTGGGAGCCACATAGCCTCTACATGGAGAGACTACCAGTTGTTTACCTCAACCCTTGATCATAAGAATACAAATGAATAGGAATTTCACTGCTATCGTGGCCTGACCCATATTTTATTTTTTATTTTTATGGAGAGGCTGTGTGGAACCAAGAGGCCCCACAGCAAAGATCTCAGTGGATAATGAGCAGGTAAGTAGAAGATTAGGGGGGACAGGGGATTGCTTAGAGTGGAGCTGACAATATTTTAAAGTGATCCTAAAGCTAAAAATGTTTTTTTACCATAATGCATTCCTTGCATTAAGGTAAAAATCATTGTATTGCTCTATCCTACCCCTTCCCTGTGTGAAGGGAATGAAAGGGGGTAATAGATCCAGCGCTGCACACGGCTGCATCTTCTCTTCCTCTGCACACAGGGACTCGAATAGCAGCAGGAGCCACTTCCTCCTGCTGCTATCAATCAGATATGGTAAGGAGGAAGTGGGGGCCGGGCTAAGTCCCACTGTGTGTGTTTCAGGACACAGCTGAGAAGTGAGAAAACACTGTGTGCCCCCATAGTAAACAGCTTGCTATGGGGACACACGAAGAAGAGGAGGAGCCAAGATTATCGACGGGGGGGCCCGAGAAGAGGAGAATCGGGGCTGTTCTGTGCGATACCATTACACAGAGCAGGTGAGTATAACATGTTTATTATGAAAAAACTTTAGTAACAATTCAAGGATATCTCTGCTAAAAGTACAGTTATTATGTCAAGGCTAATGGTGTCCAAAATCTGTCCGATGTCTCCCCATCCATGAACATTGTGTCCTGTTGTTGTATATTGTGCATCTCAGGTAAGAGGGTACCGTGTACATTCTGCCTTATCACTTAATTTTCTCTTTTCATTGAGAAGAAGGAAGGATTATTCCTCATTGTGCTGAGATTTTCCAACAAGTTGTGAACGCTTTGACACCATCTAGGTTACTGCTTAATAGCCAGTCCATTGCATTGAGCTGACAGGGGATGGAATGCTGCTTATACTCTTAAGCCAGCCATAGATCGTCCAATTTTCCTTTCCTGCAACCATGGGCTGTAGTCAAGAAAATCGCTTGATTCCCCCATCGGCACAGTGTTTATGGGGGAATCCCTCCTGTGGAGCCATTGTGTTCTTCCAATATACTCACAAATGGTGTTCTCTCACTGGGAGAACACAGTGATTATTGCTAACGGCCCGCTAGCAATAATCACATGTAAAATCCGTCATGCTGGTTGTACCCAAGTCGATCAAGCAACTTGGGTACATTCAGCCTGCGCATACAGGGTGAAAATCTTGGCCGGTTCTTGCTGAACTGGCTGAGATTCGAACCGTCTATGGTAGGCTTTAGTTTAGCCCAGGGGTCTCAAACTGGTGGCCCTCCAGCTGTTGCGAAACTACAAGTCCCATGAGGCATTGCAAGGCTGACAGTTACAAGCATGACTCCCACAGGCAGAGGCATGATGGGACTTGTAGTTTTGCAACAGCTGGAGGGCCGCCAGTTTGAGACCCCTGGTTTAGCCAAAACCTTTGCTGGAAAAAGGGGTCTCGAAGGCTTGCTTTCATATTTCACTACTTGGCTGTTGGGCCCCATGTACACAGGACGCTGCTAAACGGACGTTCAGAGGCAGTTGGATGCTTTTTTCAACTGCCCCTGAAATCATTAATTGTTATCCTATGTGACCATGTACAGTCTCGTTTTATTGACGTTTTTAGGCAGTGGCGTTTTACAGCGTTTCTTTGAAAGCAAAAAAATGGGTTCAGACGCCGGAGATTTCGACGTTTCAGACGCCAAACGTTGTAACATGCATTTAGCAGCATTTCGTTTATAGGCGTTTTTCGTTTTTGGCCATTTAAAAAAAAGATTTTTTTTTTGCTAAACGCTGCAAAACCCAGCTAAACGCAGCATGTAAACGTGGCAAAACAGACAATTTAAAGTGGTTGTAAACCCACTTAGACAACTTGCGCCTAGATTAAGGCTTACCTGTAGGTGCAAGAAATGTCTCCTTAACCTACACGGTTAAGGAGATATTTACTATTAAAAACAACGCCGATGACGTAGGGCTGGGAAAAAAATCGATTTTAATCTTGAATCGAGTTTTGAGCTCAAATCGATTCAGTTTTGAAGAAAATCGATTTTTTTAGATTTAAAAAAAAATAAAAATATATATATATATATTTTTTTTTTTCCTTTAAAGTTTCCGTAGCAGGGCTGCAGGGGGCGTATGCGGAATGCCACTGGGCTGCGTTACCCCAATTACATCTACTCGCCGCAGCGAGTAGATGTAATGTAACACTACTAACCGCAAGCCGCCGTCTGCCTATCTGATCAGCGTGTCATGCAGACAGACGGCGGCCATTGCAGTGTTCAAAAGCCGCGCCTCCCGAGTCCTCGTCTGTGATAGGCGGAACACTCAATTTCACAGCAGGCAGTGTTTAGCCTATCACGGACATCCTCTCATCCTCGTCTGTGTTATGAGGATGAGCGGATGTCCATGGTAGGCGGAACACTGAATGCTGGGAAATTGAGTGTTCCGCCTATCACAGACGAGGAGGAGGCGCGGCTTTTGAATACTGGAATGGCCGCCGGTGTAGCAGTAAAATCCGTATCCCATGAAAATCTGCATCAGGTATGGGCACAGTGATTGAAGCATGGGCACAGTGAAGCACAGGCACAGTGAGACACGGGCACAGTTCAATTCAACTAAGAGTAACCTCAAGATTTTTTGTTGTTTTATTAGCTAAATCCAAATACAGTATTAATAATTTGGATGTTTAACAATCTTTGTTGCACACTGACTTTGCAGTTAGAGAAAGAGTTTGCCTTTGCAATTTTGTTTGTTGATGCACTTCAATTAATATAATAAAAAAAAAATCGAATCGTAAATCGAGTTTTTTATAAAAAAATCGCAGATTTTTTTTTGGGGGAAAATCGCCCAGCCCTACGATGACGTGACATGCATGCGCAATAGCAGGCCGGCATCATTGCCGGTTTTCTGAATGGGATCTTGCCGGCCCGAGCGCGCATGCGTGTGACGTCATCGCCGCTCCGGACAATCACAGCGCCGGAGCGGCGATACACTGACAGCAGTGACGGGACATCGAGGAAAGATGGCGGCGGAGGTGACAGAGGACCGCTGCCGGGGCTTCGATCTCAGGTAAGTCATTCATAATGAGCTAGTATGCATAGCATACTAGCTCATTATGCCTTTCTTTTGCAGGGTTTTAAAAAAAAAAAAAAATGTTGCCTTTACTTCCTCTTTAAGTGAGGGTTACTATCTGTCAAGTTAAAATCGTTCAGGAGCAGTTGTAAAAACGTCTCGTGTACACGAAGCCTTAAACAGTACCGTCATTCAGTAATGTTGCTTTTTGAGAAAATGGCAAGGGCAGATAACACAGATGTGGGGATACATCTACTACATGAGGACATTGCTGGAAAGATGCTTGTTATACTCACCGTGGAACATAAGGGGTTAATCATCCGTATTGTGTAAAAAGGCTGTTTGATCCTGACTTCTCTGATCCTCCCCTACTTCCACAGTACCCAATCCATCTCCCGATAGTACAGAGCCTTGGGGGCACTCAGCACATGCTCAGTTTGATGTGTATTGCTAGAGAAGTTTTTTTTTTTTTTTGGAGGGTGCATGTGATCAGCACAGGGCCAATCAGCACTGTCCAGACAGAGGGTCAGGAGTCATGCAGTCTCATAGGACAGTCAGAGTAGAATGAAAACTCCTACAAGCTTTAACCAGACACTGATAGAAGTCACAAGATTGCTAAATGGTGCTGATGAGAAAAGGTATTTAGCAGTTTATATTTACTAAAAATAATTGCATTTCCATGTTCTGTGTACTGTGGGAGACCAGATATAGTGAATGGTTTAGTAACACTTTTTAAATTCCATCTTTATTGATAGCTGTACATGTTACATAGGATTTTACAAGAACTTGGTAGACAGTAGCCAAAAACATTACTTGTAGAGCAATATCCATCGTATCGATGTTGCAACAGGCCAACGTAGATAAGCTGTTGAAGGAAGAATAGTCCTACAGGAAGTAAAACTGATCAAAAAGAAAAGAGAAGTAAACCAAGACTCAACCCTAGCAGCATAACTGGTCACGTTTCTTACATACTGCATGATTGCACTTTGTGTTGTCTTTCTTATGAGTTGTACACAGGACCAAATCAGATGTGGTTAGGATATGTTCCTTTGATTAGGAAGGAGTCTTATTCTTCCCTTCACTCCATACCTTGGATCCAGTAGTCTTTTGGCCATTGACGTGATGTCCTGAAGATCTTCTGGTTCAATATTGGTGATGGGAGGTTCTGATTGATTCAGGGAATAACACATATGTAGGGGCATCAGTGCTTTTATCTGCAGCCTTCTCCTGTGAGCTTTGGCTGAACCAGTCCCCGGGGACTAACAAAGAAACAGAACAATAGTCCTTGCTAAAAGTATAAAGGCCCTTGCTGCCTAGTAATAGATGACCTATGATTATATACATTTTGGATTACTACGTCTGTATTATTATTCTTGGAGTTATGCTAGTGATGTCCAGGATGGTTCCCATGCAGAAGCTATTTCCTTTAAGCGCTGTTGACTCCTCCCCCTAATTTAAGGGTGGGACTTAGTAATTTGGGCATGGTTACACCCTATTTATTGGTTTCAGTATTGGAGTTCTGGCTAGCTCTGAGGAAGAGGGCATCGCCCTTGAAACGCGTAAACTGCGCTTCACCTGTTGGACACGCATCTGGTGGTATGATGTTAATTATTAGATGCACTTTATCCCAACTCCATTTTATAAACGTAGACATTCATTCAAAATTAAATTCAATAAAGGTCTCACAGTAATGTACTAGTCTGGTGCGCCTTCTTCTTATGCTTGTTGTCACACAGGGGACGGCTCTATGACAGTCTGGGCTCACAGGAAATAGGTCTGTGATGCTAGACGTCATTTAAACCGAAAGCATAGCCACAAAAAGAGGGTGGAGCCAAAAGTCTGTGATGAAAAGGAATTTAATTGTATCTTAACACATAGTGGTATTGTGGATACATGATAAGCGTGTGCCGCGTCCTATAGTTATAGAAAAAGGAATTGTGGGGGACTTTGGACTTTATAGGCACAAATTAAGCAGAATACAATTATGAAAAAATATAACAATTTTGTTAAATTTTTTCATAATTGTATTCTGCTTAATTTGTGCCTATAAAGTCCAAAGTCCCCCACAATTCCTTTTTCTAAAAGTCTGTGATGGGCAGCCCCAGAGGGGACATGAGTATTGCAGCAAATGATTTCCCCCCCCCCCCTTTTTATTGCCTGGACAATCATTTTAATTGTTTTGTTTTTAACTGAAGTTCTGCTTTAAGGTTAACACTAGGTATAACCTTTCTCCTAATTTGGGTAGAGTATGGCGGAACCCTGTCATGTTTTTATTGCCCCCACTAGGGAGATTTCCTCTCACTTCCTCTTCAGGTGACTGGTGTTAGAACAGAAAGTTCAAAAAGCTGGTTTTCTTTCAGCATGTGTGCCTTTTGCAGAGATTTCTGTTCTCTTCTGTTTCCACCCTGTTGTTAAGATGTCCCCTCACTATGTTCATGATTACTGGGATAGGAAGTGAAAGGACAGGTCTCCAAAGGGGGGCACAAGGGTCCTAATATTCTGTGACCCAACAGAGCCCACCTCCTCGTATCTCAACTGCACTCTAGTTGCAAGAATGAAAGCCATAATATATGAACAAAGGCACCAAGTAATTATGGACCCTCAGATAACCATGGACCACATTGCTAATGTCCTTAGTCCACTTAGTTAGC